>JBBKCR010000128.1:24987769-25006052 GCA_037577295.1 Ladigesia roloffi | reverse complement strand
GTGTGTGTGTGTGTGTGTGTGTGTGTGTGTGTGTGTGTGTGTGTGTGTGTGTGTGTGTGTGTGTGTGTGTGAATGTGATTTGCAGGATACTGCTAAATATAGTTATCAACCACTTGTGGGCCATGATATGGGGAGGGATCACCTTGACGATCTTCTGGCATCTGCTTCCTCAGTTTTGGTGGACCTGTTGCTTCTACTGGAGATTGTTTATTGACCCAGTTTTTAAGGTGTTCACACTGATTCAAGCAAGGTGAACAGATGAAAGGGTTCACCTAAAATAAAGAAATACTGACAGATGATTACTGATGTTCTTACAAATGTTTTTTTTATTGATGGTTTCCTAAGAGAGTATTGTCTTGACGAAACAACAAACTAAGCATTTTTGTACAAAATAAATCTTTAGCACAGCTCTGAGTGGGGATTTATTAGGTAATCGTGCTGTAAAATCTTTCAGAATATCATACATTTTTAACTTAAATAATTTACATGCAGTGAAAATGTATAAACCAAGACCAAGTTTGGTGATAAAAGACAAAAAATTAAGAAAGATGGCAATTTATTATTATTAATATTGTTATTAATGCAGTTAATTATTAAGCTATTATTTTGTGGTTAGGAACAATTAATTATTATGATTTATGATTTATTAGAAACACAATGACCACGTAAGTGATGAGTAAACCCAGCTTTCTGTTCTGTCTCAAATTACAAACAAATGTAAGATGTTTCAGTTTTAAGTAACTCGGGTTGAAGTCATCTTTTGATTCATCTCATGAATCTTTCTCTGTACAATCATTAATAGAAGTTCAATGAACATGAAATGTTTAAGGAACTGATGCTCATGCTCATATACATTTTAATGCATCTTTTACATGTAAAGCATTCATTTTTATTTGATGATTGTTTTATTTACTGATTGTCAATTCAACCTGAATAATGTTTGTAAATAGTTTCAAGTGTTGTTTGATTGTGTTTGTGTGTGTGTGTGTGTGTGTGTGTGTGTGTGTGTGTGTGTGTGTGTGTATAAGACATACACAAGCGTGAAACAGACTTATTTTTCTTGAAAGGTTTTATTTTTGTTAAATAATTTATAAAAATGATATATTTGAAACCGAATTGTCCTCACTGTGATTATTAAACAATTACTTCTCTCTTTTTTGGCTTTGTCATCACACACTCATTCATGATTAATTTTAAAACAATATTTTCAGTAAAATTCAGACTTTTTTTCAGTGGAGACACACCTGAAGTCCAGTTGTCTTTGCTGAGGAAGAGATTACAGTAATTCCAAAAACAGAGAACAAACATGATATGTAGAGGTCCTAATTCTTTTCAGTAGTTTAGCTGTTATAAATTTTATTGGAAAAAATTTTATTAAATACCAGAAAATAATACTCCTGCCATCTGGTCAAATAGCTGGGTGGCTTACATTATTATTATAGAAGTTAATCTTATTTATTATAATCTTTTTATATATAATATTACAAACATCCATGGTGCTGGAATGCATCATCAATGATGTATCCTGGGGTCATGTATTAGATCCAGATGTAAATCTTATTTTGAATTTATAGTAATCCTGGATAAGGCTTCTGATGTTATTTGGCACATGCTGTATTTGCAGGGCACCTTCCACTAAGCTGTGCTGTATGGACACATAGGCATTGGTCAGAGCCAACCACAAAATTGCCGTATTAACCTTTTGCCTGCCGAGTTTCAGTTGAGACCAAGCTCCTGGTCTCCCTTTAGAACACAGGTGCTTTTGAGAAAATATTAATAAAAAAAGTTACAATTATATTTGTTTTCAATACTATTTGTTTATTTATTTATTTATTTATTTATTCATAAGATCATATTCCAAAACCATTTCCATATACATTTATATTATTGTGTAAATAATCTGCATCAACAAATAAACAACTATGAATGCAAAATAAACGGTATGTTTTTTTTCTGGAATGTACTACTACAACATTTATATTACTTTTTTGAAAATGTTATGTTTTATAATAATTATATTAAGCATGGCCGAATAATTGTTGTTTTTTATATTTCCGTTGTTATTATACTAACGTTTGTGTTTTATGTAAATAATACTAATATTAATAAAAAACGAATAACAATGACAACAACAAGAACTTTTGTAGTACTTTTAAGGGCTTGACAGAGAAGGGTTTGCTTTGTTTTTTCAAATAAACTTTATTTTCAAGGTATATTTATAATTTTCACCAAGTGGATCGATAAATGCGCAGTGTGAGGACTTTTATTTTGCCCCGTTGTGTTCGAGAGGAGGCCGTGCAGTGTGTTGGGTACTGCGTGTTGTGTGTTTGGTTCTGGGTGTTGCACTGTGTGTGGAGGAGCAGCAGAGATGGCAGGGATGGAAGTGGCTCCTATCAGGCCGTGGGATGATCTCCTGCCCGGGGCCGAGCGCTTCGCCAAGCCGGACATGCGAGATTTGACAAAGTGGAACAATCGAGTGATCAGTAACCTGCTGTACTACCAGACCAACTACTTCATAGTGGCCATCGTAGTGTTCTTCATAGTGGGGTAAGAGTAGACACCGAAGACACACACACCCTGCTTACAGCTCTGATCATGAATTAAGTCTTTGGCCGGCCCAGCATGCATGGCAGAAGCTCCTTCAATATATATGTGTGTGTGTGTGTGTGTGTGTGTGTGTGTGTGTGTGTCAGAGGAGCACAAATTGTCCTTTGAGTGTTGATTTCATAATGATCTCACCTAAAGAAAACAGCAGGAAGGAACATTGGCATCATCTTCAGCACGTGGAAGATCCGCCAAGAGTGTTATTGAACATGGCTAAAAGAAATGTTCAAAATCTGACCAAATTCATGATCTAATCAACAGTTTGACTTAATCTGTGGTCACAAGGTTAGAATTAAATCTAAACAATGTAACCTTCAGACTAACTTTCAAACCTAAGGTCCAAAAAGTTTTTATTAAGTAAACAGGTGTTGTCGACCGAAACAATGGAAAATTAATATCTGATGGTGAGTAAAAGCTTACAGATTGCATGGAGAGATAAAGTGAAAACATGAATATCCAAATCTGACTAAAAATCACTAGTTACTTTGATCACATTTGTAACTGTGGCCCGATGTTTAGAATTAGGCAAAAATGAGAGCTCATCCTAATCTATTTGCAAAAAAGAAGCATAAACATGAAATGTAATTGGAAAAAACTACAAACTCAAATTTACAGAAATTAATTAAATATATAATTAAACTATATTCCATTACTGTGGACCAATTAAAACAGGGTCTGTTTTTTGGTCATAAATAGGTCAAGATGTCTTTTTACATTATCATTCAGTGATGGCTTAATAATACCAGTCTTAAAAAACACACTCAAAAACAACTTGGAGGACTTTGTATGTATGGAACACATGCAGTACACCAAATTTGAATCATCCAGGTTTGGTGGCTCCTGCAGTGATTCGATTGAGTTTATGGAGGCTGTCTTTAAAGCAACTTCTACCATCTCAGCTGTCCGGAATGACTGAGTCACTGACACTATGTATAGCTCACACTGATGGTGCTTTGTTATCTGGACACACCCTTATGGCCTCCAAATATTTCCCTAAATTCAATTTTGTTGGAAGATATTACACCTCTGTTCTTTAATGGGACTGATGTTACCCAAATTAACTGTTCATTAAATGCTGTTCAACACCTGTTTTTGTTTTGTAAATAAATATTGCAGGTTTATGAACCCTCTGGGCATGTTCCTTGGTGGAGCCGTGGTCACCCTGGTCTTCATGGGTTCGGTGTGGGCAGGAGAGAACAAGGCAGTGATCAAGAACTTTAAGAAGAAGAACCCCACCCTTTTTGTTGTTGCTGTCATGGGTGCCAGCTATTTCCTGCTCTCGCTGTGTGGAGGGGTGATGGTGTTTATCTTTGGCATCACATTCCCTTTGCTCTGTGAGTACTGCATTCAGCATTAGAGCTTCACTCTCTTTTACCTTTGGGGTAATAAACCTAATCAGAAACAAACAAAAAAAACATTTTATGAACGCCTTTATTTTAGTTCACAAGCATACTACTTTATAAACTTGTTTGTGTGTGCAGATTCTGCTGGTATGGGTTCCATACCCTTTAATTTGGAGATGGAAATCATAAAATCTACATTTTTGAATGTATGTGTGTGCACTACCAACTGAATGTTTTTACATGTACTTGGGTTTTCTACTTTTATATATTTATACATTCATATGCACATATAGAGACACACTGAACAGTTTTACCTTAGTTTATAAGAACAGCTGAATAATTTTCCAAATAAAAAATGTTGTTCTTTAAAGCATTATTTTAAAGGCAGTATCAATGCATCAAAATTTAAAAATGTAGTGTTTACAGAACTTGAGTCATAAACAAATCTCTTGTTCACTCTTAAATTAACTGGCAATAATTACCTGTATGAATGTATATATAAAAGTAGGAAACCTTAGCATGTGCAAACACCTTTAAATTTTTCGTGTACACACACATGTACATTCATACATATGCATGTAGATTTGTTGTATTTTACACCATATTTACTGAAATGCACTGCGGATTGTTTGCTGACAAATAAATTTAGAATACATTCACCATCTGAGTCTTTCTCAGCCAGAAAATTTCATTATTATTAATTCATCGCTACTATGGTTAAAATAACAGTAGTCTTAAACCTACGTCCTGCATACTGACCTACAAGAAGCCACCTAATATAATTGTAAGTTCTAATTTGTTTAAAGTTAAAGGACAGTCTAGAATTTGACTCTGCATAACCACATAACCAGTAAAAATTTTGTCAGACTTGCACTGTTTCAGATTCTTTCCTCTTATTAAGGAAACATGTTTTATAATATTTTCATTACAGTTGTTCTCTAATAAGTCGTGGAAGCCTGTGGTTTTCCCCAGTGTTTTCCCCTCTCAACGATCATCACCAGCATGGTCTTTATTTACATTTATTCCATTATTAGTTTATAATTAAAAAACAAGTAAATGCTTACTGCCTGTATGAATAGCTTTCCATTCATTTTCTCTGAAGAACTAAGACTGTGTGGACTGTAGTAGTGGCACCAGTTCATCATAACCTGTTACATAGATTTTACATAAGATTTTCTTGGTTGTTCGATTGCTGAAATCACCAGTTAAACCAGTTTTTCATAGACAGGAATATCTGGACAGGCTGACAACCAGTCCAGCTCCCAAATCAACAGGAGCAAAGATCCAGAGAGTAAACCTTTTTCAGGGAGGTTTCATGTGGATGAGTCACTCAGGAATGTTCAAAGTGAGAGTTTCCATCCAGCTGCCACAATCCTCAGGGTTCAGTGTAAAGAGCTCAGGGAGTGTGTTTGACGTTGCCATGGGCAACAGGCAGTGGCTTTGGTGGAGTGGTTGTTAACTTTTTTTTTGCATTTGTTGGCTAAAGCGAGACAGACACATGACAAAACCTCAAGCTGAAATGAAACGTGTATGTTCTTTTACGGGGCAGAATTTAGTGATTGTATTCTGTGAAAGAACTTTCCATCACACTGTCTGTCATTCATGAGTGTATAAGTAAGGAGAAGCCCTTCAGACATACAAACATGACTAGGCTGGACTCCAGTAGAGATCGACCGATATGCCGGTTTACTGATATTTTCCCCGATATTGTAGCATTTTACCATAATCGGTTATCGGGTTTACCGATAAACACCGCCATCTGGTGGGCGTTTTGAGAATTACGCACTTGATAGCCATTTCAGCACAGCGTCTGAGGGGGAAACTGTGTGCAAAAGTCAAGTATACTTACTTGCTTTATTATATATAGTAAACTTTGTTAAATATAACAGCTATCAATGCACACATTAGATGTGTTACATAAATTACTGATATTTAGTTTATGCAGCTTGTAGATATGTAGTTTATGCTCCATAGAAGACTTTAGTAACTGTGTCCTTTTTTTTTTTTAAGTATTTTTTTTTAGAATTTTTGCACTTTCAGACCCCTACTTTTGATTTGTATGCAAGGAGAGAGTGATTATTATACATAAAACAGTTTTTTCAGTTGAGTGGTGTTGTAATAATTGTGTCAAAAACAGAAGTATTATAGTAAATAAATATCGGTTCTGAATATCGGTTAACATGCAAATAATTGGTATCGGTAATTTTAAAAATCAATATCGATCGATCAGTAGCCTCCAGCCACCCCTCCAGTCCACAGTTATGAATGAGCATTTATAGAAGACTAGGAACCATGGGGTGTGTGGAGATCTCTTTCTCTCTCTCTCTCTCTCTCTCTCTCTCTCTCTCCCACCCCCCCTCGTATGTCCATATTTCCTACTCCTGTATAATAGAGGTGTATTTATAGTATTGGCTGCATATTATGTAAAAGTGTTAGAGAGAGAGTTGTAGCTATTTGCTGGAATTACATATACCTGAACTGGGTTGACAATTCTGACAAATTAAAGAACAAACTCATTTGACCTAATGTCCAGGGAAACCCTCAGTGGACCTACTGAATTTGGATCTCTTTTTTATTTACTGCTATAAGAGCAAATCCTCCATAATACATATTTTGGTTTTGTTTTGTTGTTTTGCAGTGATCCTGGTGCATGCCTCTCTTCGACTGCGCAGCATGAAGAATAAGCTGGAGAATAAGATGGAGGGTGTGGGACTGAAGCGGACGCCAATGGGGGTCATCCTGGATCTCCTGGACCAGCAGGAGGAAAAGATAAACAAGATCCAGGATTTCATCGAGAGCAAGCTTAAAGACTGAGTCTGGTGACGATCAGCGTTCACAACACAATGGGCCCCAGCACAGACCCCCCATCCCCCCATCCCCCAACCCCCCCCGGGCTCTAATGCGTATCTTGTGTGTGAAGTGCTTCCTTGAAAAAGATCTTCCAAAGTTTCCATGGTAACAGATATTAATTTTTACCAGCTTAGACCACCTAAGAATTTGCGTGTACTGTTCTGGAAATACATTTTTTTCTTTTATTGCTGCTTTAAAAAGGCATTTAGCTTACCTGTGGCTGTCAATTACCTATTTTAGCATGCTGAGCTTCCCTGACTGAGCTAGTTTCCAATGCTTCCCTTACGTATGCACCACCAATATAACTCCCTTCTTTTGCACTTCAGTGTGTATTTGAATGTAAATGAGTAGAACTGTGTTATTGACATTACAGCCAAACATTGAGGACCGAATAAGTTTTATATTTTTGTCAGCATTGTAAAACACCACGAAGATGTTACAGATCAGGTTAAATAAAATAGAAAGCACTTTATTAGGTTACATGTTTTCTGTTATTACCAATGTATCATTTGTTTTGTGTCATAGCAAATGTAACTATGATTATTAGGGTAATAACAACAACAACAATTTTTACAGTGCATGTTAGAATGCATTAATTAAAAGTGTACACTCAGAACCCACTTTACTGCACATTAAGTTTCTGTATATGTGCTGAATTCAGCATAAAATATTGATATGGGGACACAGCAGAAAATGTCTCCTGTGCAAAACGAATTATCTTATTTTCTTTAATTATTTCCAATATGCAAAACTCAGAAGATAAACAGGAACAGTGTCATGTGATTTGTAGAAACAAATGCCATATTTATTTGTCTTCTTTGTAGCGAATACGCTTATTTTCACTAAGGAAATCTACAAAGTGACCGGGTTGTTCATGACTATAACATATTGCAAATAGTTATTTGCATAAAAGGTTATTAAAGATTAATTTCAATGCTTTGTTTAACTTTTTTGCTCCATTTACTCATCAAGATGTTAACCAAGTCATTAAGAGTGGATTGCTGTGAAATTGTTTACAAAACAAATATAGCTGTTTGATCGGTTCTCCAAAGTCTTTGGTGCAACTACATGAGTTTTATATGCAATGGTGAAATCATGGAAAATCTGAAACAGATTTTGGAGGCACTAAACTCTTTAGACGTCTGGTTCCATTTATCACAATTGTGAACAATTCTGACTTTGTTGGAAAGTTGCATTTCACACCAAACCCCATCTTAACTACTCTTTTTGCATCTTATCCATTAAATAAGGCAGGAATGTTGCAAAACCAGTGGAGTTCCTCTTCAAGGAAAATTTTATGCAAGTAAATATGGATGACATTCATGAATGCGTACAACAATTATGTTTACATATATATTTAGGCAAACTGAGATATTTATGACTCCGTGTTGTGTTTATTACACCTATGCATTTAAAATATACCTAAAACTCCTCTGTAGCCTTCAGCAGGTTTTGTTTTGTTTTTCTCTTATTTTAAGGGAAAGAATGAACAGTAGTTTATTAATCAAAAGCGGGACTTTGTGCACATGTTTGAGAATCAATAAAAGCTTCTAACAGAGAAACGTGTGTGTTATGTACTCTAGGAAGAATTTTTTTTTTTTCATCCAATGTTGGTCTTAATTTTGTTTGTGTGAATATGGTTGTATATAATGTAAGAATTTAATAATATTGTATTGTCAGAACAATATAGTTTAAAAAACTTAATTATTGCAGTCAATATTTGATAAATAAACAACATAATGTGGTATGACAATAAATGCTGACTGATCCTAATAAAGCGGTTAATTCATATTAACATTAATTTAGCATGTAATTAAAGATGTAGGTGGATTTTAGGGTACATTAAAAGTATAACTGAGAAGCTCGCCAGAATAAGTGATGAAACTGAAAATCGTTTAGCTACATTTAAGCTTTTCATTGTATATCCTACATTGAGGTAAAGTCTCTTACTCTTGTGTAAAGAAAAGTATGATCTCAAAAAGAGGCGGATGAACGAACAACGTATTATGCAATAAAAACTAACAGAAAAAAGACAAAACATGTATACTATGCAATAATAGCGGATAAAAGCGTGTTTCCTAAGACGAATTCGAAATACAGATGAATTTCTGAACATAAAAACAAAAATACTTGTGCATAACAGTAAAAATATTTGTTATTGGAATTCCTTGTTATTGTTGAAAACATAGGTTTTGGTATTTTAATATACGTTAAATTACATATCTCTCTTTTGGTTTATCGTTGAAACGTGTTTTCCAAGCAGACATATCTTTACTTTATATGTATTATTAGTACATGGGTTATGCTTTGTGGGGACTTTTATTGTGCAGGATATCCGGATCCGTTGAGTCTCTGGTAGGAGTCCGTTGGTACTCTAGACTGGAGCGACTCCGGCGCCATGCCTCGGGTTTATATCGGCCGTCTGAGCTACCATGTCCGTGAAAAGGACATCCAGCGCTTCTTTAGTGGATACGGCAAACTCCTGGAGATTGATTTAAAAAACGGGTGAGGATATTATAACGTTTCTTCTCCCCACCCACTCGGAAACACTCATGCTAGGCTAAGATATGCTAACCTCGCCACGTTCGTCTCCAGATTATGCAACATTAACGTTACATAATGTAAAATATACCTTTGCATTGATTTGTGTCGCCAAAATGACTGCGTTTCCCAAGGGATGCATTTCGTTTATATTACACGGTATACGGCGGGCTTTGGTTTGTCCGTTCCACCTTAAAACGTGCAGTAGTAATGGTGACGCCTCAGAGGGGGAAATGGACAATAGACAGACTAGCGTCGTTTTTAAATTCTCGAAGCTGTCAAACCATGCTTTTCAAATGTGCATGCTAACATCCTCTTCTTAGCCGTTGCTATTTCACCGTGTTTTAAAAAAATACATTATAGGAGTGTACAAAATGCTCCTTATGGACAAAAGTTAAGGAACGCCTGACCATTCCAAAAACAGGGACGTTAATGACGTTGAGTACATAGACTTTTAAAAGGAGTTGTCCCCCCTTTGCAGTTATAACAGCTACCACTCTTCTTGGAATTCTTTCCACAAGATTTTGGATTGTTAGATGGGAATTTATGGCCCGATCTGTAGCATGTATGAGGTCAGGCACTGATTGACGAGAAGGTCCAGTGTTGTGCCAAATTCATCCCCACTGCGCGGGCACGCGCATATAGACTTTCGGCGTAAGCCCATATTTACATGCGCAGTTACTTACTTTTTACTCATTCACATATTTAGTATACAGGAACAGTGCGCGGTCGAACTCAGGATTTGGGTCTCACAACTACACGATTTATTACAAATAAGAACTAACCCAAGCAATTGTGTTCTTATTATAAGAAGCCTTTATTGTCAATCCCCCTGATTAAGGAACGCTCCGCGAGTGAAACAAATGATGCCAAAAACTCAATTGTTTTCAAATGCCTTTAACTGTTGATGACTGATACTTGAATTTCACTTGTATGTTTAATAGTGATCATTTGCTTGAGCACCACTTTGGCATGGCTTTTTGATGGTTTTTAGTATAATGTCTAAATATCTCATTGAGACCCATATATTATTAAAAAGTCTCATCCCTGTAATGTGAATAAGAATGGAAGGACAGTCCACAGACCTATACCCTTTGGGTTAAAATAAAACGTCCACTTAACCTACCCGCTTAGGAAACGGTCACATCCATGGTATTGACTCCACTTATCAGACTCACTCTAACAAATATACTGCAAAAAATATTTGGTGCTGGGACTTAATTTGTACAGTATATTTGTCAGAGTAACTTTGATAAGTGGAGTGAATTTCATGTATGAGACCCTTGCCTAGTGAAATGTATGTAGGGGGGCTTTTCATGACAGGTGGGTTGCCATGAATAGCCCCCCCCCTCTGAAAATTCATGTTCTGTATGTCCTAGCACCGAATAATTTTAACCATTCATTTATTAGAGTGAGTCTGATAAGTGGAGTCAATTCCATGGATGTGACCCTTTTGTTTGATGGTAAGTTAAGTGGACAATTTATTTTGACACAAAGGGTATAGGTCTGAGAACTGTACTTCCATTCTTGTTCACACTACAGGCATGAGACTTTTTTTTACCATATATGAATTTCAATGAGACATTTTGACATTTTAATAAAAAGCACCAAAACGTCAAATCAAAGTGGTTTTAAGCAAATAATCTGATGGTGGGGGGCTGAATTCGGCACAACACCGTCTCACAATATCCGTTCCAGTTCATCCCAAAGGTGTTGGATAGGGTTGAGGTTAGGGCTCTGTGTGTTCAGTCAAGTTCTCCCCCACTCACTCATCCAGCCATGTGTTAATGGACCTTGCTTTGTGCACTGGGGTACAGTAATGCTGGAAAAGAAAAGTTTCTTCCCCAAACTGTAACAGTATGGCGTTGTGCATGATGTCTTGGCATTCACATTGCACTTCACTGGAGCCTGGCCAAACCCCTGAAAAACAAGTGTGTCCCAATACATTTATTCACATACTGTTTGTGGTAACATCACATTTTATTACAGGTATGGATTTGTGGAGTTTGAGGATACCCGGGACGCAGACGATGCCGTGTATGAACTCAATGGGAAAGAGCTCTGTGGCGAGAGGGTGATGGTAGAACATGCGAGAGGACCACGGCGGGACCGGGATGGATATGGTGGTGGTGGAGGAGGAGGAGGAGGAGGAGGAGGTGGTGGTGGTGGTGGTGGAGGAGGAGGAGGAGGAGGAGGAGGAGGAGGTTATTATGGAGGAGGCCGCAGTAAGTGTGTTCTAAAGTGTTAAGAAATACATTTTTTAAGACAAGTAATGGGTCCTGATTAAGGGCCACTCTGTTTTAAACTGATGTGTATTTATAAAAAATGATTAACTTAATGTTATTTTTTATAGTTTTTTATAGCAAATTAATCAGCTCAGTTAGTGCCCAAGAACTTACGCCCCAGTGCTTTGCCTTCTTTCATTGGTTCAACTGCTCTTGTAATTAACTGCGCAGTCCTCTGGCTTTCACCTGTTCTTGACAACTTTTTTTGTGTATAGTATTAAAAGACAAGGTTTATAGTGATTTCTTTCTGGCAATTTCTTTCAATTGATGTATTGGAAGGGAAACACCACAATTGTCAGCTGAATGCAGCTTTAACATCTTTTTCAAAGCAGGTTTAGTTGTAATTATAAAACCTCAGTCTTTCAGTTTTATCTTTCCCCTTGACCACTACAGTTTCTCAATCAACTTTTGGAAAAAATTCCACTTTACAGACATGGAAAGTCTGCAAGTGCACGACAATTTGGGAGAATGAAAGGAAAATCCTTTGAATCAAACAAAGGAGGAGTGCAACAAAATAAAAATAGGATTTTTGTTAATATTTTAATATTTGATTAATATTTTAATAATTTTATCATATAAATCTCATTGTTTTTGTAGTGTTTTTAGGTAAGTTGAAATGATGCTACACCTCATGAGTCTGACTGCAGTCGTGGTTGGCACTGAGGACTCCTTGGCTTATATGACAAGACTTTCGTAACTGAAATCACACAGGGAAAACGCTAATATGCAAAGCTGTGGTCCTGAAGGAACACAGTATTGCACACCTGTGGTGTATTATTATAGTTTGTTCCATTAATTCATGTTTGACCACACCTAATTAGAATGGCCAAATTTGAGAAGAGTAGGAACCATCAATGCCTAAATTCTTTATAGCAAGACCATGTGATTCAATTCCTCAACCATTACTATTTCTATTTCAAAATATTTGGAGTTTGGAAGAAACTCTCTCCATTTTTAAAGAATGTGACTGTTATGTGTTGATTTGTTTTCTAATGATCTACTCAAGCAAATGTTTGAATCCCAGTGGAAACATAAATGTCAGTTATTATGTTTGACTGCTAAAAGTTGCAATTTTATTTCCAGTTTGATTGCCCCAGTAACAGAGACCTTGATGTTTCAATTTGAAAGAGTCCAGTGGGGGCTGAGGCTGAGTCCGAGTTCGTTGTGGCTAAGATGACTACCTGACCGGTTTGGCCTTGGCCTTCACCTAACAATGTGTGTGTGACCTTTGCCCCTTGATGCTTTGGCTGACCTAATCGGAAGCTAAGATGACAGCAGCCTTTTGCCAATAGACCAGGGGTGATGGTGAGGAATGCTAGTTATTATGTTGTCGATACGGAAAGCCTCTAGCCAAAGATGTAAAAGCATTCTCTGAACGGGAGGTGTTCGGCTAGGCATATTGTTCAGTGTCGTCACTGATTAAACATACAAGGGAGAAAAAAAACATGTCTTGTGAAATTGCTGTATAACAATAAAAAATAGTAGGCAAGTATTTTTTTTTCCTTGCAGTATTATGATCATTTTCATGCGTTTTCTATGAATTCCTATATCCCTGTTCCATATAGTAATGCCATGTCTGGGAGGCAGAAAACAGCTCAAGCCTGAATCTGAACAGGTTTGCTATAAGCAACAGAAGGCAAATCACTGCCAGCTTCCCCATTTCTGGACAGTTTATCTCTATAGGCTCTAGAGTGAATCCCCCTCTGAGAGGAGCAGATCTTTCTAACTTCTGCTCTTCTCCTACTGTCTGTTGAAGGTGGCTATAGCAGCAGAAGTCGCTCAGGCAGGGACAAGTACGGCCCTCCAGTCCGCACTGAGTACCGGCTCATCGTGGAGAATCTCTCCAGCCGTTGCAGCTGGCAGGACCTGAAGGTTAGTGAGAAAGCATCAGAGTGTAATGCGCCTTTGAATATATTGCAGATATTGGTGATTTGTCAGGACGTCAAGAACAATTGCAAATTATGAAAAAAATAACAAAAAAGACAATATGGACATAACCCCTGAATTAACAGTTGAAATTGGTAAGAACTAGCAGTCCTTCCGAAGTTAATGTGATTAGGTGCCTCTTCTTTTGCAAGGTCAAATTCCATCGCTGAATGTTCAACATCAGATGTGTTGCACATGTATTCAGATTTTTGATCGCTTGATTGAGGGTCTTGTATTGATAATTTAAACGTTCAATTTTTGTGGTTGAGTCACTTCCATAATTTGTGGTGAGAGAAAGCGGAGGTGTGAGTCGCCTTAGATGTGTGTAGCAAAGGAACTCTCTGAGCAAGTATTGTCAATAGCGAATCACGGAGCAACTACGGTGTAAAGCACAGGTCAGTTATTAAAAATCACTGTTTTGGTTTATTTAAATAATCATCCGCCTGTGAAAGCAGCTATTCTTGTTTTTCCCACCTGTTTTTGAATGAGAGCTGTTCACTCCACCTATCGGCCATCGTTTTCGTTACAACTGATTTGGTAATGCGTAGTTAATGCCCTCCTCATTGCTTTAGTAGTGAATAAAGGGTCAAAATTGGTACTTGTCTGATACAATTCTTTGAGCAGTATTATATTATTTGTGCACACTTTTTTTTCTGGCCATAAACCCAGTTTGGGTGTCTCCCAACACTGGGTTTACATTTTGCATTTTCTTACTCTGGTCGTAATATGTTTAATTTTCATAGCACTTATCTCAAATCCAAGGATGCTTTACAGACTGACAACAAAACAACCATTACTTTTGTTTCTTAAGGTAACTCTTGAATTCTGAAATTGTATTGTCCTTAAGGTATGTACAAACCATAAAATGCAGGCACGTCCAGTCTTTTTGGCAGCGTGTCTGAAGATTTGCACCTGTTAGGTTTGCCTTCTGATGTTCACCTGATTTTGTTGGAATACCCTGTTCCTTTGTGAATAATATTGCAGAGACAATTTAATATTGACTTTCGTCTGTATTGTCTTGCAGGACTTCATGCGGCAGGCTGGAGAGGTGACCTATGCAGACGCCCATAAGGAGCGCACCAATGAAGGGGTCATTGAGTTCCGGTCACACTCTGACATGCGAAGAGCTCTGGAGAAACTTGACGGCACAGATATCAATGGCAGGAAGATACGTCTGATTGAGGACAAGCCACGGCGCCGCCGCTCATACTCTGGAAGTCGCTCTAGGTATGTATTCAAAGATTTTAATTAAGGATGTAGCGATTGATTTTAGGTTTGGGTTCCATTTGACCTGTACCCAAACACCTGCAACCAAACAAAAACACAATGTGTGTGTTAAAAAATGATTTGGGCTAAAATGCGGACCTTGGCAATCGCTCCGAATTGTGGCTTTACTACAGATAGCAAAAAAAAAATGTAAGGCAGAGACCAATAGAGGCACCAAAGTAATAAACTGCTAAATAAGTCATGTACACAACTGAACCAAACATAATTTAAGTTTAGTATGGTAGTTCACAATTTCATTGATAAATAAAAAATTAAATATTATGGAATTAAAAATAAGGATAAGCGAATATGTCTGCATTATCTGCCTAAATCAGGTCCTGAAAGATAGTGTCTAGTTTTTATGAAATGATAAGTTAGGGGTTTTTTTTTTTTATCGGTTTGAATGTGGAACCAAAAGGTGTTTTTTGTACCCAATGCTATCTTAAGTTCATTATTACAAAAAAACCCATGTACACCGTAAAGAACAGATTAATAGAAATGTTGTGAAATAAAAAAGAGAATTGTTTGTCTGCTTTGTAAAACTGAGTCTATCTGTTTCTGGCCTGCAGGTCCCGAAGCCGCCGCCGCTCTCGCAGCAGGAGCCGCCGTAGTAGCCATTCTCGGAGCAACTCAAGGTCTCGCTCAAGGTGATGTGGGGCCCATTTCTTCAAATTCACTTTCTCATTGCTATGTGATTAATTTGCTATTGGTGAGTTTTATGTGCTGTAATTAGTCAACATACCACTGTGGAGCTACTAACCACCTTCAGATCACTGCATTGGTAATGGAAATTCCAAGTCATTTTCCATATTTTCATGCATACCTAAGGTGTAAACATCGTCTTGCATTCAATTGCATCTTTGCACATCTTTAGTGTTCCTCTTGTACATTCTGTGAATTTTTTTGTACCTTCTCAGTGTTTTTTGTGTGCAGTTCCATTTGGGATTAGTGAAGTTTCTATCGTTTGCAGGTCTCGTTCCCGACGGCACCATTCTAGGTCCCGCCAGAAATCCCGATCCCGTTCAGCCCGGAAGTCGCGCTCCAAATCTCCCTCTAGCAAGTCACGCTCGCGCACACGCAAATCTCACTCGCGCTCCCGCACCCAGAAGTCCCGGAGCAGGTCAACCAGCCGCAAGTCCCGTTCCCGGTCCGATACCCGCAAGTCCCGCTCCAAGAGCAAGAGTACTTCCAAAGTGAAGTCTGACCGTGGCTCCCGTGGCCAGTCCAAGGAGAGGTCAGCTAGTAAGAAATCCCGCAGCCGCTCCGCCTCGCCTGCAGAGAATGGAAATGAAGAGCGCGACAAGTCTGCTTCCCGCTCTCCTTCTCCCCAGCCTGAGAAGAGCGGTTCAAAGTCCCCTGAGCGGGCTTCCCGCTCCCGCTCCAAATCAGCATCCCGCTCCAAATCAAGATCCCGATCCAGGTCCAGGTCCAGATCCGCCTCCCAGGACTAAACCACACGTTCCATTCATCATGTGTCAGTCATGTAAAGAGTGGATTTCAGAATATTTGGTTAAAAAAGTCAGTTTTAATTTGCCTATGTTGAGTTTGGTAAAGCCAGTTAGCATTAGACCGAAAAATGTAGATGTTTTATACATTGCATGAGCAGAATTACATGAGTTCTGAGCTTAGTTCTGTGTTGTGCAAATAAGCAGGCGTATAATTTAAAACCCTTTCTAGAACCTGATCTGATTTTGCCCCCTGTGGAGACTATTACTCCATTGATACAGATGAACTAGAGTTGATTTGTCTTCACGGCTGTCATTTGCATCAGTTACACACTGTGTAGAATTCCCTTCCCTTTGATTATGTCCAATGGTAAATTAACCTGAGTTCCTAATGTGACTTTTTTTAAATGATTGCAGACAGTCCATTTTTATTGTACATTTTATTAAAAGTTCTCATTGATACAATTCTGTGGTTGTCTCACTTTCTTTAACTAAAGTGTTGAATATCTGATGCAAGTCTTTTAAACTATATTTTAAATATGACCAATCATTAAAAAAGTTAAATATCCTGCAAATCTAAGGTTTCCTTCAAAATATGTACATGTAATAAAGTGATTATTTATGAACAGGAACGTCCTTGAGACTTGAGATCTGTTTCATGAAGAATTTCTTGAGAAATTCTTAATTTTTTAATAAAGAAATGAAATATTTCCTTCGAAAGAAATGCATTATTCATGTTCAAAAACAACCCCCTCCAGAAAGACTTCTTGAGAATTGGTTTGTTTTTAAAACATAAACATATAGTACACAAATGTTTTTACAACAGTATGAGTACAAACTGTGAAAAACATTTCGTTAAATACAGCATTTGATCATGTTAGATTTTTTTGACGTTACTTGTTTTAATTGGGGGGATTTGTGTCTGCCTGCTCCACATCGATGACAGGCGCATGCGCTGTAGCGGTGTATGAGGAGCAGGTCGG
This sequence comes from Ladigesia roloffi, assembly GCA_037577295.1. NCBI lineage: Eukaryota > Metazoa > Chordata > Actinopteri > Characiformes > Alestidae > Ladigesia > Ladigesia roloffi. Next base: position 24,988,809 of record JBBKCR010000128.1, on the reverse strand, counting down.
AGCGCTGGTAAGAATAAATTGATTTATGTTATTAAGCTCGGTGCTTTCGGAATTCATAACGTACAGCAAGGTTTTAGAGATAAGGTTCCACGTCCATTAGTTTACAAACAGGTTCTCAAAGGATGAGGGAACAGCCACGGCGGTTCCGTGGTCGTCGCTGCGGCTGGATTAATTTATTCGCGTTCAAATGGGAGATAATTAGCCGTCGTGCTAAGGTTTCCATGGTAATGTAAATATGTTGCAGCGGTGGGTTCTGCAACAGAACAACAAAAACAGAGGAATCTGCAAAGGACTGTCCTCCCGGCCCAGACAGAGCTCTATTCTTGCAAAACGGCGTCGGGCTTTCATTCAGACATGAACATGTTAAGTAGTAACGCGTTAAAACCTAGTTCACTCCTGTTTATTTTTTTAAAAACCTTTTTAGAAACCTGTCCGCCATTTCGCAGCACTCCTGCCTGACTTTGTTTCTGCAGTGATCAAGCAGACAGAGATACTATTCTGGGAAAGAAACCCCAGATATATTCCTTTTTGCACCCTTTTTAAAATTAATGCTGTCCATAAATCACCATCACTGACCTTCATTTTGCGTGAGTCTCGACCAGATGAGCCCAATATTGGGAGCTGATGTCTGGCCAATTGTAGATTCTTTATGGGGTAAGTGGATGTCTGCTGGGAAACAAGGCTCAGAAAACCAAAATAGAACCAAAAATGGGTTCCTGCTTCGTTTTAATTGTCAATCAGTGTAAATATACCATCCATTTTATTTCATCATCATCCTAGCTTAATTAGAGCCCAAATAGGTTGCCATAATAAAGGAGAAAAGAAGAGAAAGCGGAACAGGCAGTGTAGCTCTTGCATAACTGACCTGCATGTGAAAATGAAAGAGAATGATATGCCACAGTGTTTTGAGGAGAATGGTGCCTATAATAATGTGCCAAATGTGGATATTTCTCATGCACATCAATGAAAGATGTTTCCTGAGAATGGTCTTCAGCAGAATAAGCAGTCTTTTAATCTCTGTCTCTCTCTCTCTCTCTGTC
>JBBKCR010000128.1:24972707-24985897 GCA_037577295.1 Ladigesia roloffi | reverse complement strand
TCTCTCTCTCTCTCTCTCTCTCTCTCTCTCTCTCTCCCTCTCTCTCTCTCTCTCTCTCTCTCTCTCTCTCTCTCTATACCCCTCTACCCCTTTCAAATGTGGCTTTGAGCGTCTTGTCATGAGTGCCAAAGTGGATGTGGACGTCCTGCCAAAAGATGCAGATGCTTCTCCTGAAAGCAATGGCACATTTCCCTCCAAGGACAGTTTATCCCAGCGGCCCAGGCCCCAAAACACCACCACCATCATTTTACCAGGTGATATTGTCCAAGAAGAATGTTCTGTGCTGCTCCCAATTGAAGACAGGTTTTTAAAATATGCCATGTTTGATACATATGGAGCCAGAAATTGATCATATTCAGACTTAGGAATTTTCTCTGAAAAAAATAAACCCTCTAGATCATATTTATTATTATGTGCTTTAATGGACACTGCCATTCAGCCTCTTCTATAAAAGAACCTTGATGATAATAATAAAAGAATAATAATTGCATGAGAACCTTATTAATATAATAAGTATCTGTCTAGTCATTTTTAATACACTACCCTTTGACATACTAATGTATTTTTGTTTGCATTTAAAGACTTAACAGGATATGGTGTTCTCTCCAATATTACGTATGCATTGCTTTGTTGCTACAAGCAGTAATTAGCTTCATTTTAGACACATTACACATATTCCAAAGACATATGTCCCATAAAATCCCAATAGCTTTTAAAAAAACTTTTTGCCCCATAATCAAGAAAAGGAAAATCTAGTTTCTTACAGGATGCATAATTTGTGTGGCAAACCATTTCATAATAATACAGATGAAATGATATATACAAATACAGGTGCTGTTATAATAATATTATTAATATTGATTAAAATTAAATTAAGTAAATAGAGAATAAAACACTGTAGGTTAACATACAGTAGTGTAAACTAGGATACAGGCTGTGTGTTTGTGTGTGTAACTTTTTTAAAACACTTTTTAAAATGTATTTATATATGTATGTTAAAAAGCTGGTGGCCTAGTGGTTAGTGGGGTTACCCTCACAATCAGAAGGACATGGGTTCGAATCTCAGTTCTGCTAGTGGCACCAGTGAGGTACTCTTGAGCAAGGTACCATCCCCACACACTGCTCCCAGGGTGCTGCATCACTGGTGCACTTGGTGCATGGGTAAAAGGCAGAGAAATACTCACATGTGACCATAAAGGGCAATTCTGTGACATTCTGTTGGAGTAGTTTTGTAAAGTAGGGCTTTTGTCCCTTATCTGTGGAGACAAACTGCCTCAAAGTCTTTTATTTGTCAAAGAAAAGATAATCTTGTTTTCCCTGTCAAAACGGAAATTGACTGCTCCACCCACAAAACCCCCAGTATATCAAGTAACCTCAAAATGTTTCTGATGCAATAAATCCCAGGAATGTATTTATCGTGATTACCCTCACCATTCTGTAAATATATCTAGATAAATATAGGGGGATTTATGTGACCCCAGCTTACCCTCCAATTCTGTGGAATCTTTATTAGTAATCTATGTAACAGTACATCTAAATTAAACACTGATGAGAACACATTTTGTGCTTTTTGTTGAGAAAATAAAATGAGATTTATTCTTGTTTATTCCCTGAAGCTTCAGCTCATCCAATCCCGAAGGTGGATGTATCCCAAAATGCTGGAAAGGAAGTGAAGGGAAGCGGGTCCAACAGCCTGGAGACCACTTCGCTGGCTGCCCAGGTGGGCGGCACCTGTAGTATCGTCCACGTTCTGGAGTGGAAAGAAGGCATGGCCATTCTTCCAGGCAGCAATCTTAAGGTTAGCGAAATCACCTCGCCTCCAATTCTGTAAACTCCAATTTAAGAAACAGCCATATTTATAAAGCTAGTGGACTGGTGGTTTGGAATTGCCCCTGTGATCAGAAGGCCAGGGGTTCGAATCCCAGACCTGCCAGTGTTGCCACTGAGGTGCCCTTGAGCAAGGTACACCCCCATTCACTGCTTCCCGGGCGCCATTATCGGCTGCCCGCTGCTGCACTCAGGAGAATGGGTTATATGCAGAGGACAAATTTCACACTTCACGCTGTGTTCTGTGCTGTGGTGTGTTCATGCATGAGGAATGGTTCATTTTCACATACGATTCCTCTTCTTGGCTTATGGGAGGTCTTTACAGTAAAAAGACATGTATCGCATGCTCACAGGGTTAAATGATAGAAGTCCATAGACAAACATTACAGTGAATAAAATGAGTAAAAGATGTACTGTAACAGGAGCATGAAAATGTTGAAAGAATCTGAAGGAAGCTGCCGGTTTTCTGTGTTTTGCAGCTGTGTGTGAGTGACAGCGGGACGCTCGAGGTGATCACTCAGGGGAAAGTGGGCTCGGCTAACTCGCTTTCCGATGGAACCGCAGCCAAGGCAGCCGACAGAGAGCTTAAACAGGCTGTGAAACCCGGTCCAGATCCATCACCAGGTCAATGAAGTTCTAAGTCTCTGTCTGACACTTACTTTGTATCATGAAAGAGAATTTTTGTAATAAAAGAAAGAAAGAAAAGTCAGTTACCTGGGGACTTGAGGTTTTTCTGTTCGGGAAGGGCTTGTTAATTAGACTGTAGCTGATTTAGGTGAGTTGGAACACAATGCACTTCAGGAAATGAGCAGCATTTCAGCATTTGAAATCATTCACCCTGAGAGTGAGGGAATCTGGACCAATTGTCTGCATTTTGCTTTTGTCTCTCTGGAGCATTTGTTTGATTCTAGATATGAATTAATTTTACATGAACATATTCCAGCCTCTCTTTATCTTTTACTGTTGAAGTGGATCTGGTGTGACAACACTCAAACTTACAGGACAGGGATGCCCTAGTCGGGTTTGGGAATGCTGCAGTGGTCCATTTGCTTCCCAGCATTCAGGAATAGCATTTAAAGCAGTGGTCCCCAACCTTTTTATCATCGTGGACCGGGGGGGTGGTTAATATAGCAAATATAATAACAAACATGAATCCACTGTGTACTCGTATGCGACTAAAGTTTTTGTCGCTCAAATGACAGAGATGTAACTGAGAGAATCCGGTCATTTTTCAAAATAAAAGCGTTTTCAAATAAAAGATTGTTCAGATATAGATAATAACTACAACAGAAATAATTAAATATTTCTCAGGCGACCCGGTACCAGTTGATCCATGGACCGGTACCGGCCCGGGGGTTGGGGACCACTGATTTAAAGGACAGCTTTTTCTTCACATCTACCACTGGGCTAAACTGATGTTGGTTGGAAGGGAGGCAATCAGACATTACTACCAGGATGGATTTAAAATTGTAATCTGTTTTGCAGATTACTTTCCTTATATGGATTTGAACACGCCAAAGGTGTCTTTATGTTGTAAATCAAAACAAAACAAAAAGATTTGCAGATTTCCTTTGAAACATAAAAAAATTTGCTATAGTGTCGAGCGGTCAGTCAGTGTAGTTCATGCGACACACTGTGTGTTTAGGTAAGTTTCTGCAGGTGTACAGGAACCATGCTGTAACTGAGTTGTATTATGATGGAAGAGAAGTTGTATCATGCTTTAATCTGAGTATCTCAGCCCGGTAATGGTGTTTCAAACAAGTCAGCAGTGTAATTCTCTCCCCACTGTTTATGGCCAGTTGTCTTCAGAGTCGAACCAGCGGAAAGTTTTTCTGCCAGAGCTGCTTTGATATCGTGATCTTTTAGCATTTATAGTTTAAGAATTGTTTCTCAGCTTTCTTTTGCTGTGCGATGAACCCAGCTAACTTGTTAGCGATGCCCTGGTACACCTTTCTCACAAGTTTTAAAACTCCCCCTGATGCTATTCTTCAGCTCAGATAGTTAGTAGTGTTTGTACTCTTTCTACTTCCCAGTTGTTAGTTTGTATCTCCCTTGTTGTTCTTTTTGCACTGACACCTTTCCAAATTCCTCTCTTGTCTTGACAAAATTTTGACCAATCAGAAAGCAGTGATGCAGCCAGCTTGGCTGCGGACTGCTTTTAGCCCAGCCATCAAGTAGCTCAGATACATCTCGGGTTCGGGCCGCTTTATTTGTAATGGAATCTTTATTTTTTTATTTTCCAGTGTGGCATGTTTCCTTGTGCCAGTGGGAAAACACCATTTGGTAGTGCTCTGGAAAAGAGATCTTTTGTCTTTATTCATTTCCTGCTCTACAGAGGTACATGGCGTTGCGGGTCCTGCAGCTTCTGTAGAGGCCGGGCGCCAGGTGCAGCCAAATCTTGAGGTTCAGGAGGTTTTGACCCAGCGGAAGAGCAGTGAGCAGGTGGCCAAGCGGACCTACCCTGAAGAGCTACGCCGAGATCCAGTAGCAGAGAAGTACTAAATATTTGCTACATATAAGTCTTTGAACCAAAATAGCTTGTGGATTGCTATCTTGAATGATATTCACCCATTAATAAGCAGACTTGTTATACGTTTAATAATTAAATATTAGTATTTGGTATTTCATGTGAAATTAATTAGTGTGAGGGCATTATTGGGAACTTCTTCAGCAATAACAAACAAAACAAAAGGTCAAAAGCAGACATAAAAGTAAAAAGCTTGACAATAACACCAGATAAAAGCTGAAAAAAACACATACCTAAATTGTGAGGGCCTCCTTTATGCCATCCAGATAACTTCTCTAGGTTTGCTGTGGTATCTTCTGCAGTTTGAACATGCAGTATTCATTTAATTACCCAGATCTCACTGCTGATTGATTTCAGTCTAACAGGGAAATATCTGAACATTTTTAAGCTTGAATTGTCTCACCAAGACAGGGTTTATTATTCAATTTTAAAGTTCTTTGTTTATATCACTTACAGAGAAAGACAGTGTTCAGTTATCTAGAGGAAAAGTAAAGGATTGGACACCTTTGTGTGTGGTTCTTATTTCAAAATGTCTTTAAACACCGTTAACTTCACCCAGCACCAGTACTGAATGCAATCAAATAGAAATGTAATCTAGCTCAATTAAATATGTAATCTAACTTACAATTTTGATAATAAGTTAATAATATACATAGGTTTAGCTTGCTATTGTTACTAATCCAATAAAACAGATACAGAAAATACTATGTATTTAAATGGTAAATAATTATGACTTCACTAAGCTGAGAGGAAACTAAAACAGCTGCATGTTGGAACAAAGTTTGTTGAAAGTAGATGAAGAAATTTGCCCTTGCTGTAAATGCAGTAGCCATTTATGGAATCACAAAATCATTGGTGTTGCAGACAGCATCAAATCACTCTCTCTTCTTATTCTTTCTAATCAGTTGCCAAATTTGTGACTTAAGTCTGACTTGAACCGAAGCCATATGATTCCAGTCCATACTGACGGTCAAGTCTTCTCAGAAGATTGGATGCTGTTACTGCAGCAAACAGTATTTTTAATATAATATCGCCAATCAATCCACCCCCCACTCCTCAGGGGTACATTTCCTCCAAACCTCTTGATTAACTAGACACGCTGAACTCGCTAATAATACCCTTAATTTCAGAAGAAACACTAAAAGAGTCTTCATATATTGTAGCATGTATGTAGTATGTATGTTCCTGAGCTTCTTTTAACAGAGGTTTTTTCCTGCAGGCTATGTTGGGTCAGATCAGGCATGCGTGAACCTGTGTGATATTGCACCATGCGAATATTTAATGTCACACCCACACAATCCTCTCAGATTTGAAAACTGTAACAAAAGCACTGTAAATGCTTTCTGCACACGCACTTGTAAAAGAATGATTCAGAAACAGCTCTGTTATTTTGAGCTTTGTTCTAGATCTGGCTCTCAAACACTAAACTCAAAGCAAAATACATTGTGTACAAGATAAAAATCAAATAAAACATTTACAGGAGCGGAAATAAATAGCCTAAATAAAATTCACATACATTTCCCGAGTAGCACAAATGTAACCGATTAACCAACACATTTGCTGTTGTTCTGCTTTCATTTTGAACTGGAGCCACAGGGCTAATATAGCTCATTTAAAAATATAGTTACAAACTACATTTCTTAGTAAATGTACACTTTTATCAGTTTCTGACACTGTATGACCCATTTCATTCCCTAAAAAATGGACAACTTGAACAAATTTTTGCCTCTCAAATGGCTGCTAATACTATTTTTAGTAATGCTAACATAATTTTGTCCATGATTATAAACAACAGTATATCATATAGAACCTGAAACCACATTAATAACTTTACAGTATTACAATGAAACACAGTGTACTAAAATGTGCTTAACCCTACATTAATTTACCCCTAAAAATACAACAAATCCTTTCATTTGAATGAAACTGGCCCCTTAATTTTACCTTAAATGTAGATTCAAGGCATGAGTGTGAAACTCCTTAAGCTTAAATTCAAGGTGTTTATTCAGGAGCCTCTATTATTTAATTAGCAAGTTTTACCCCTTAATCCACCTATATCTGTGCACTTTTCCCCTTAATTTTTCTTTCATTTACTGTATGAGAAATTATATTAAAATTAAGCTAAAAGCTTCAATTGCTTTTTAGCAATTAGATAAACTATTAGTTAAACACAGTTTGCATCCCTTTGACCCAGTTCGTTGGTTTATGTTTGGCTCCTGTAGCCCAACAGGAGTTGAGAGGGTTCAGGAAAGGCAGGTTCCCTCTCGTGTCCCTGAACTACTGAAGCCGATGAAGAAAAAGAGAAGGAAGGATTATTTAACTCCCTCTGAGGAAGATTCTGAGCCAGAGGCGATGGTGGGTTGAGTTTTCATTCCTGTCTAGACGCTGACACCGTTCCAGCCACCAAATTCAACCTCTGATGTTGCATGTAATTGTTGTAATGAATATTTAGAATAGAAAGTGCTCCTCAAACTAAATTAATGTTGTCATTCAAAAGGAAGAGAAAGCTGAAGACTCGAAAACAGTTGGAGGGCAGGGAAAAGCAGGTGTGTGAATGTTCCTTATCCTGAGGCTTCATGTTTTTATAATGATTTATGTCATTAAAATGCATCAGTTATTTGTTCTGACTTGCTATATTTGTTATGGAGCCATTTGCAATGGGGTGGGCACGATTGCAGAAATGAGTCTGAACAGACACTGGCAGATCTAACCCTCATGTCATGTTCAGATTTACTACATAATTTATGCTTTGTGTCAGTTTGACCCCAACAGTTGAAGCCTCCAGAAATGGTTGACATTATTATTGCCTAGTTTACATGTCAGTATCTTATGTTTCTTTTTTGGCCTGATTAGGGCATTAAATAGAACATGCATGTAAATCATGTCATGTGATCGATCAGTGGCTCTCACAGATGTGATTATGTACAGTTGTGGCCATATAGGAGAGGATTTTTTTTTAAGTGATCTCGATATCATTAAGAACAACCAAAACAAATGTGTGTTTCTTATATGTTTTATAAGGCAGACTAGAGTCACACTGACCCCAAACAACACTGATGGGTGAAAAATATGTACAGGACATTGAAAAAAGTATTTTTAGTTTTCACATGTCTCCCCTCTAAATGAAGAATAGAAATTGTATTTAAAGCAAACTTATATTATTTATATATTTAGAGACATGTTGAATGCGGTCGAATTGACCCCAAACATAAAAGGTGGGTTAAATAATACTATAAAAAACTATATATATTCTCATTTTAATTCGGGTTCCATATACTGCTCTTCTGTTGATACAAATAAGCGAGGCTTATTTTTATAGTATTGTTCCAGCTGTAATAAATATAGTCATATTGCCCACCCCTAATTACCATTTTCTTCGATCTCATAGAATTTGATTACTTCTGTTGTTTAAAGGTAATATTCACTTATGTAATTGTAAGTGAATTGCAATAAATTGTAAATTAAATAATTAATTACAGTTGAATTCAAATTACCTTAAATATTAACAGGTTTGTCAAGAAATGGCAAAATAATCATGGTGAATTTTTTTTTACCAGTTTAAACAAACAAAAAAAAAGAATATAAAAACGTCAGAAACGTGAATGTTCTTGTGTTATGTGAGAAACAATTGCAGCTTTCTGCAAATTTTAAGGGTCAAGTGTACATTTCAGTTTATTTCTTACTTATCTGTGCGACCCTGTGTTACTTTCTCCCAAAGTGAAAGCATAACTGAGAACAATAGTATCCTTATCCTTATCTGTGCAGGCACACCAGATGCCAAAGCTGAGTCGTGGTCGTGGTTACGATATCTGGAAGAACAGAAGGCTGTGGCAGCTCCACCCAAACTCTTCCAAGAGGTACAGGCTTTTTACACACTATTTTTAAACTCAAACACTAACAGGTGCACACAAGCTGCCTAGTAAATATCTTTCATTTTTCTCTTTTTCATTATAAAATTGTGATGCAACAGACTGCATTGAACTAGCTTGCTCCAAAATATGGGACTTCCACCAAACAGGGCTAGTTAAACCCTCTGTACCTCACATCCTAACTGATTACTAATTTTTATTGATTTTCTATTTATTCTTTTATTTCTTTTATTTTTTTTTCTATTTATTGTTCTACTTCTGTAAAATGCATTGACATGATAATATGCTATACGAAAGTAACTTGAAAAATAACTGCTACACATAACTGACACAGTTTTAGACATTCCATAAATTAAGCGAGACACACCTTTTTGTAATTGTGATTATATGATAATTTTTTTTTTCACATTTAATTTAGCATATTTGTGTCTAAGCGTGTTTAATTCTCCAATTTTTCTGTCTATAAAGTCACAGAGAGTTCCAGAAGTGCCAAACGCCTTTCGCCAAAGCATGAAGTTGGAGGGCATCGACCCCCAGCACCCCTCCATGTATTTTGTTCTAACAGTGGCCGAGGTACAGCACAACTAATTTTTACATTTTACCTTTTTATAGCTGCCTGTGAGCAGCAAGTGAGTGTCCCTTACCTTAGCACTTCACCTCTTACTGACTGCTCTGCAGGTTTGTGGCTACAGATTACGCCTTCATTTCGATGGCTACTCTGACTGCCATGACTTTTGGGTGAATGCAAACTGCCCGAATATTCACCAACCTGGATGGTGTGAGAGCACAGGACACAAGCTGTACACTCCCAAAGGTATACATCATTTAGTTGTGCAGTAAATCGTGGTAATCCAGCATGCTGGCTGTACCAAAAATGGTCCTCATATGGTCCTCATATGGCTCCTCAACCGCCTTGAGGTCTCAGATGTCATGTTAAGTTTTGTTTGGTGCTTCTATGTCACGTAGAACCAAAGTAATTGTAATTTTAAAAATAATAACTGCTACTGATTTTTTATAAATGTGGTCAAACCCAAATACCTTAAAGAACAAAAATCTATGTTTTATTTTAGGTCTTAGAAACAAACAAAGTAAAATAATTGGACCTTTTATCCCGTGTGAAATCAGATTTTATAAAGAGTATTAAAGGTTAATATAAATGTTGGTCTATAGAGACTGGTTGTCCAAATTGTGTTTTTCAATCCAAATTCATCCCACCAGCTGGACACGTTGGCAGTGATTTTAAGTTTAAAGAGCTTGTAGCATCCAAACACGAACTACACATGTACTCATGCTCTTCCATGGAACAGAGCACAGAAAAACATAATGCAGTGAATCTGAGGTTTTATGTCTTAGTTCAACCAGGAATAAAAAATTTAACAACAGCGCAAATTTATATTTCCAATTATATTTCCAATTTTTTGTCAACAATTCTGTTTTATTGCATTGTAATGTTTGTAAGATAGTGATGTGTTTTATTTATATGGAAATCTGAACCAAGTAAATTTGAATTATGTTTAAGAAACTATTGCTCAAACTCTCTTACCTCCTTTTGTTGTGCTCTACAGGTTATAAAGAGGAGGAGTTTTCTTGGGCAAGCTACTTGAAGCTCACCAAAGCACAAGCCGCTCCAAAAGAGTTATTTACTAGCCCAGGCAAAGTAAGTCATGCACATAAACCTAAACACAGTACAGTAGATCTCAGCCCAGATGTATACCTTTTCCCCCCTGTCACAATGAACTGCGCTGTATGGCGAACAAACATTTTTCCATTACAAAAACAATGATCTATACACGAGCCATACCTGCACTGTTTGTGAGAAGGGCCAAAAGCGAAGCTGTCTGTGTCACGGCTTTCTGATTGGTTAAAATGTCATCACACCATGGAAATAAGCCATTTTATCTGTACTGTCCACACAAAAAACAACAACAGAGATACAAACTAACAACTGGGAATCACAAGCACTACTGTCTGTTTGGGCTGAAGATACATTTCAGTTTCCCTCACGCTAACGAAGTTATCATTTTTGTCATTGTGAGAAAAGTTAGTGTTAGGTTTCCATTGCATGGCTTAAATGACAGAAAAACGTTCCTCTCATCTGCATGGTTGCGATTTTGGAACAATGACCGGCCAAAAACCGTGGGAGATACACTGGCTAATCTAAAAGTTCCATGTATTGCAGTATCGTTTTGGTAAATTGTGGTTCTTATAATCCTGTTGAAAAGTGCCTCTAGTTTAATCAGTAGTACCAATATGGTGCCTATATCCAAATTCGCCTTACATTTTGCCTTAAAGGTTAATAGTGCACAAGTAAAGCAAATGTAGAGCCACCAATGAACACTGCAGACACCAATGATCACTCTCAAACGTGCCTCAGACCTTGTTATATCAGGTAGATAATGGCTTAATGTTATTTGTAAAATTATACATTGTCTTTTTCAAAGCTAATTTCTACAAGTCACTTTTAACTAAAAGCGATTGAAACTGCTACTTAAGGACTGTTAAAGTAGTTAACATAAAAATCTCTTGTTTTTTACCACAGATGGATGAAGAGTGTGGGTTTGAGGTTGGCATGAAACTGGAAGCTGTCGACCGAATGAACCCCTCTCTCATCTGTGTCGCAACGGTAACGGACGTGGTGGGCAAACGCTTTTTAGTTCACTTCGATAACTGGGACGACACGTACGACTACTGGTGCGCTCTAGACTTGTGTTTACAGCAGGCACGTCAAACTGGTTTCCTTGTGGTGTGCAGCTCTGCAGAGATTAATATTTTCTTCTGTTACATTTTGTAATGTAGTTAAAAAAGTATTTGCTAATTAGCTTCAGAGTTGAATCAAGTGTATTTAAGACAGTTTCCTGAGATCTGCAGTGCTGTGGGCCACAAGGCCTAGATTCTGACCCATATGGTGACAGTATGTAAAATACACATTTAGAAATTTCATTGCTGCATTTTCGTTTTGCTTGTTTGCTTATGTTGTCATTTTGTAGGTGCGATGCTCGAAGTCCGTATATCCACCCTGTGGGTTGGTGCCAAGAGAGAGGCCTCCCCCTCACCCCCCCACAAGGTGACTGATGACTCTTTCCTCTACTGTAGTTAAATTGGTGTGAACCTGCTTTCAAGGCAAAGCCTTAGAAATCTAAAGTTATTTGCTTGAACTTTGTAAACTGTGTGATTTAAAAAGGACTGTTCTACATTTGGAATTGTTCTGATGTTCAAAAAAACAATTATCTTCATGCTGCTTTTTTAACAGACTACCCTGAGCCAGGCAAGTTCTCCTGGGAGAGGTACCTGGATGAGACCGGCTCTACAGCTGTGCCTGCTGAGGCCTTTAAAGTGGTGTGTACACAGACCATTACCATTCTTGAAACAATACCAAAACGTCTAAATGCACTGAGGATTTCTACTAAGCAGCAAGCAAAATCATATTTTGCTCAGCATTAAATCTGAATAGTTTCAGTCACGGTTTGAAATCTCAATATCATTCTATAAAACCACCAGTGAGCTAAATTGTGGTAAATCGGAAGAATTAAGTGCTATTTTGCCTTTTAGAGGCATTAAAGTGTCACATGTATCACCATCACTCTAAACTGTTCTTACCTGGATAGTTTCTCTCGCCCAGCAGAGCATGACACCAAACTCTGAATGAATTTGCATACATTACCAATTGAATTATGCAGAAAGTTAGCCTTTTAGGTGTGTGTGGGTGTATTTAGTGTTTAATGTATGCTCTTTTTATGGCTGTGTGCAGCGGCCTCCTCATGGCTTCCAGGTTAATATGAAGCTGGAGTCTGTGGATAAGAGGAGTCCAGGACTGATCCGTGTGGCCACCGTGCAGGAAGTGGACACACACAGAATTAAGGTTCACACACTAGTATTCTTCGCATTTAATTACAGATGTAGTTGCTTTAAATCATTGTTGTAAAGCGCTGGAGCTTTCATGGCAGATTACAAATGTGAATGTACAATATAATATGAAAAAGTATTATTTATGTGTAGGTAAACCGCCTGTATTACTTTTACAATTTATCTGGGATCAAACTAAATAGGATTGTGTTCAAATGTTCAAATTATTGTAATACAAAGATATTATTTGAATTGTGGGATCTTTTGCAGTAATCTCTTTTCTAATGTATCCAGATTCATTTTGATGGCTGGAGTCATGTTTACGACGAGTGGACGGACTCAGACCATCCTGACATTCACCCTGCAGGCTGGTGTGAAAGCACAGGCCACGCCCTCAAACCTCCACCCAGCACCTCCAGCACCCAGCAGCCTGGTTAGATGCCTTCAAAATTCTCTCTCAGAAAACCTGCAGATTTTCTCCAGATTAAAACAAGGAAGTATTAATGAGAATAAGAGTCTACAAGGAGGAATTAGAACCATTGAGTGGGTATATAATATAATAAAATGCTGAAAGTAATATATACTTTCTATATATACTTCTACTTTTATAGCTTTACATTGAAAAATCACTTTTTAGGGACAAATGCAAAGAGTCATTGTTACACCAAATAATGTGATTAGTAAATGTAATTAGCTATTCAAAAATTCAAGGCAGTTGTTTGCTTGCCTAAGTGCTATTAGTATGTGGAGATGAATGCTGTGGTTCCTCCTTTAGGCCCAAAAGAGAACACAGCTGCAGGGCAGCCCAGTTACACGTCCACGCCCTGTAAAACTGTCCCACACTCCCGCAACACCTCCAAGTACAGCTTCCACCACAGGTCAGTCCTCTTTCTCTCAGAGCTCTTGCTATTATATTACTATGTTGTTTTTAGTTCTACACTCTCATGCCAGTAGCAGTATTCATTACTGCCAAGTTATTATTATGAATGTTAATTAGTGAATTATGAAGCCACGTATTCTATACCAGAAAAGATACATTATAGTGACAGAATACATTGCTGCACCATCATACAGTCACCTTCGAAGTGACTGAAGCTTTCGGCCAGGAGGTGATGTCGTCAGGT
>JBBKCR010000128.1:24952445-24971169 GCA_037577295.1 Ladigesia roloffi | reverse complement strand
TCTTGATATTTGGTGGTCTTTCGTTCTGACGCCTCAATGCAGCCATCCTCCCAAGGGACCGTTAGCTCTATCAAAATCATTTGATAGTACATTTTAATGAGTAAGAAGCAATGAAAACATGTACAAAAATTAAAAATATATATATTTCTGTGTAAGTAATGTAATAGTTATCATCAAGTAGTACAAGTTTAATACCAAGTGTCACCAGTTTTGTCATCAGAGAAACAGTAAGGCTGAAGCTTGTCATGTCAATCAATTGTTTAATCAGTTGTTCTCTTCAAATAACAGATTCATTAAATGCAATTAAGTATGTAATTCTTGGATGGAATGAAGAGCTGGAGTCACATGTCGCATCATGTCACAGGGTGTTTTTAAGTGGAACGACAGTTTGCTTGGTTGAATGGACTTATGGTTAATACATTTTCCGAGTCATTCATTGGCCAGATATGTTCTCTCTGCAACAGGAAGTGTCCGACTCCTGGATGTGACGGGTCAGGCCATGTGACTGGACGTTTCACAGCCCATCACTGCATCTCAGGCTGCCCACTGGCAGAGAGGAATCAGGGCAGGGTCAAAACTGACCTCTCGGACACGGAGGGGTCCAAGCGCAACCTCCTCGTCTTTGGCCAGAGGGCTAAAAAGTCACGCTATCATGGAAGGTAAGGAAAAGTCTGTGAGTAAGGTAAGGGATGGAGTCCCCCAGTCAGAAGACTGAGCTTAAATCAGATTCCCTCATATTTTTGATATAAGTAGTGATTCTAAACTATGTATATACAAACTATGGGTCTGACTCGGATTGCCCGTTGAACTACTACTGTGCTGAATGTGTATTATTTGTAATTCAACACAATTGACCTCTGAGAGTACTTTAGAGCAAGGTACCATCCGCACACACTGCTCCCAGGTGCTGTCCTCCCGACTGCCCGCTGATTCACTTGGTGAATGGGGGAAATGCAGGGGAAGAATATTGAGCTGTTCACACAGTGTGCTGTTGTGTGTTCACGTATAATAAAATGTTCAATTCACTTTCACATTTTATTTCTTTTTTAGGATTGGGCGCCCTCCAAAATATCGAAAGAATCAGCAACGAACTTATCCGAGTGAGTTTCTTGTTTTATAGCACAATTCACTTGCTTCAGGAAAAGCAGATTAAAATATATTAATCATGTTTTTATATGACAGGAAGAATGTATGATCTATACCAAATTAGGTGCTGAAGCTATTATATCAGTGATATGTGATTTGTGTGTGTGTGTGCGTGTTTTGTTTTCGTTCAGACATGTCTACAGAGAGCATGTATCCCTCCCTGTTCATGTCGGCTTTGACAGCCAGTTCAGATCGCACTCTTTCTCTTTGCTGGGAGCAACACTGCAAGTTACTGCCTGGTGTTGCTGGAATCCATGCGAGCCAAGTAGCTACATGGACTGTAGAGGAGGTAGGTCTCCATAACACTGTTAGAAGAAATGTTGATGGCATCTTACAGACAAAACATGTCTAGATGCATTAAAATGACAGTCTCAAATTTACAGTTTTCTCCCTTAGCCTGTTATATATCAGCCAAGACAATGGAATGGAATGTGTTCATGTACACCCTATTAGGGCTGCACATTATGGACAGGAACCTGAATTAGTAATGCTATTATCCAGATACTTGCAATTCAAACACCTTTCACTATACATTAGAGCCTATGTCATTACTTTTCTGGAATTAAAAATGCTGGATCAGTGTTTTTGATGTCCAAATCCCACACATGTCCATATGCATTATTCAGCCTACAGCACTATTAATCCACTCATTCATGCTGAATTTCTGAGGAATGTTTTTAGCCCCAACTTGTCTCTTAAATGAGCCACAATACAGGACAGCAAATCAGAAAATATATTGTCTACATATATCAGCATTAAAGGCACAGTAACAAAATCAGTTCTTGTTGGAAAGATTGATGAATGATACATTTATTTTTGTACACTAATCATTCAAACGTCAGGGAAAAACTGAAAGAGAAGGAAAATGTAGAATATGAGCCCTTGAAACACGCCTTAGCCCTTAAGAGTTGGAAGACTGGAAATTCAACTTTTTATTGAATTACATGAAGACCTTGATTTATCAGAACACCTGTGCTGTGAATAGTCACCCTGTCAAACACTGTGAATGTTTAGAAGCTCATTTGCACATTGCAGCCTTCTGGAGTATAAATAAGGCAGAGATATTATGATATATCATGATAAATATGAACAGGTTAAGTGTTGCGAAGCCCAACACATCAGTTAGCACTTTGCATATTTAAAACATCCATGTTTAGTTTGGTATATTCAGATAGACATACCTATGCGAATTAGGACACTTGCATATTGGGAATTCTATTAGGCTTCTAACTTCGTATTCTGCTTCATTTCCAGGTTTTTGGCTTTGTACAAAATCTTATAGGTTGTGAGGAACAGGCCCGGCTTTTCAAGGACGAAGTAATTGGTCAAAACCTTTGCATCACATGACAGTTATCTTATCTGTCAGACTAGTTTTCAAACCAGTTTTGACTCCTAATAAAAAAATCTCTTTTCCTCTGCAGATGATTGATGGAGAGGCCTTCCTCCTCCTGACACAGACTGATATTGTGAAGATAATGAGGATCAAACTGGGACCCGCCCTGAAGATCTACAACGCCATTCTGATGTTTAAGAGAACTGATTAAGGACTGTGGTCAAACTGTGTGACTCTTTAGACCTGTGTGATGTGCCCATCCATGCAGAATCCATTACCCATCTTGTGTTTGGTGATTACCATGGTCCCCACCAGAGAGAGAGAAAGAGAGTGCGAGAGAGAGGGAATGAGGAAAAACACAAGGAGACAAACGGAGATAAACACCAGTTAGGGAAAAAAAGGTGCAGGTGAAGAAGCATGACTGAGCCCGTGCTGGAAAAAAGTGATGCACTGATTCAAATGTGTACCGTTGAGTGCGAACAAAATATATGACATGAGCACAGGTTTGTCTTTTGGTCTACATGCTGTTGGCAATACTTGTGCTAATGCCGTATTGTTTATCAGTGTTTAAAAAAATGCAGTCGAATCAGGTACATTCAGTGCATCTTGTTTTCCTCTGCAGTGTGATGGTGCTGTTTGTTTAAAAAAAAGAGAGAATGTGTTACATTAGAGAACAGTCTGATCCAAATCCCAGAGGTGTCAAAGCTGTGGGCTGTCCTGAGTGGTCATTGTTCTTTCTGCTTCAGCCAACTCAGTGTTTCCAAGGCCTCGTGCCCATAACTGTGTAATTTGTTGGCACTTTTCCTACTAATGGACTCGTAATTGAGAGACATAGTTTTACTGCTGATATCTGACAAACAATATACTAATGCGATGTGAAAAGGCTTCAATGCATCAGTAAACCACCATTACAGCTATGGTATTAATTAAAATATTAAATTTTTGTTAAATACACTGATTGCACTTATGAAATTACCATAATAATGGAATATAATGAACACACCAAGACACTAAAAGTGTCCACTAAAGGACCAAAGTCCAGACCAAAGGTCATGTTTTTATTATGTTGTGTGCACTTGATCAGGTTAGTTGTGCTTTCACATTGCAGATTCACTGAAGAACTGTGCAGGACATATTTACACCCTGTTGTATTGAGCTCTGAGGGCGTCTCCCTATACTTGACACTGATAGACTTGTAGACAAAACTTGTGTCAGACCACGCTCCTACTAATATTACTAATTACATTTTAAGATGATTTAACTTTTAATTTTATCATTTTAATGTATTTTAGGTTTTATTTGTTGAATTTAGATTTCACCATCACACCAAATAACAGTCAAATACTGTCCCATCTCCCCATGTGCTACCGCAGCTCATTTTTCCTTTTTTCTTTATTAGCCTGTCTTAATTTTAAATTTGGACCAAGTACCTTAATGCTCTAATTAGTCCGGACCATCTAAAATCTCATACTGCTAAAAAACAAACAAACTGTGCTTCAGTTTCATCTAGACAGAGACCACTTAAATGTTGGTCTTTTGGTCTACACTGTGGTCTGAGACTGTTCCATTATTATGAACAATCAATAAAACAAACATTTACTGAATAGTATTAGAACTGATTCTAACATTGCATCTGTGCAGATGAATTGCCACCTTCAGACTCATACATCAAGATGAAGAGGTTATAATTATGTAATATGTATAGCTGACCATTATGCAAATGAGGAAGCAGAGATAACCATGAGGACCCTGGATGGCCCCTGTGCTGATCATCCCAGAGTGTGAGGATGTAATATTTGGAATCATGACTAGTAGCACTTTTTGGCAGTATGCTGTTGTTTGTGAACAGTTTTTTTTTCTATGTAAGAGTGAGCCGTGGTTGTTCAGTGGAGTCTGGACAGCCTTTGGGAGACTTGGTGCTATTCCTGAACCCTTTCCTCAGCCCATGGTAATGTTTATGCACTTTATATTATATCGGCCAACAGGTGGAGCAAATGCACATTCTGAGCCACTGCAGAGAAGCATGGGAGCATCTGCAGCGTTTACGTTCACCCTTACTGCAGCTATTTTGTTGCTCATTCGGTTACGGTTGTGTACATTATTTTGTTAATTAACAAGCAGTTGGGACTGAATACATCTTAATCCGTTTTGTTTTTGATGAACCATTCTCTCTCTGATGGGAAAACTATAATAATGTACAGTTATTCAGTACAAAAAGTCATTCCGCTCATCAACATTAATAAATGTTTAATACAGTCACTGTTGGAATGTTTATGATTTATGCTGGTGCTTTTTTTGCTACAATCTTCTACTTTCACTTACTGATATTGAGGTGTGATATTGTTTCACTGCTGCTTCCTGTATACTTTCACTGGCCAATTTCTTGGGACATGTACCTCATTGGTAATTTTATCAACTCCACTGTCAATACAGGTTCACTCTATAGTTGGTCAGGACCCCAACAGGACCACCATTGAGCAGGTGATTGGTGGTGAATCATTGTCAGCATGACATCTACCCGGCTGGTCCACCCTGCCGCTATAAAGTTTTGACAACAGTTTATCTGTGCAGTTTATGTTGGTCATCCTATAATCCTTCATAAGAGGTCAGTTTCTGGCCACAGGACACTGTAGGCTGGATATTTTGGATAAATCTCAGTTAAGCAGAGACACAGAGGTATAAAATCCTGTGTGTTATCCACTCTGTGGAACACACACACTAATGTATGATGTCAGTGTAGTCTATGGACTACTTTCTGTAAATGTAACCTACAGAGTGCACCTTTATGGTCACTGGAGCTGAAAAAAATAAACAATGAATGTAGATACAAGGTAGGCAGGTCTAGTAAAATGGCCTGACACACACACACTCGCACACATATTAGTGTGTATTTTGGTCCTTCATTTGTTTTTCCAAAACTTGTAGCTAAAAGAGAAAGATGTAAATAGTCAAATTTTGAAAAGGTTCACTGCAGAGATATGTTTTTACTTCTATTACTTTACAGTGGTGGTCAATGCCTACTACAGATATGGCCATATTATTTACTATCAAAAACCACAGATGAATATGTGTGTTTATGTGATGTCAATGATGGTCAAATAGAGGTAAAATGTAAAAATAAAGGTTCTGTTTAAATTTAAAACGAAGAAATTTTAGAGCAAAATCATCACATAGAACTATGACAATAATATTAAATACCTCAGGCAATGTTCTTTTAAAGATGGATACCTGGCTGTGGGGACCTTTGAGTGGCCTTGAACAGGACCGCCCGTGGCAACCGCTGAGGTACCCGTGAGCAAGAGACCATCCCCACACACTGCTCCTCAGGTGCTTGGTGCTACGGCGGTGGTACGGGTGACTGTTAGGGTCCACTTTACTTTTAAACGGTGATATAAGTAGCATTTCGGACCCATTCAGTTTTTCTTGAACGGGGGTGAATGGTACCCAACGACAGCACAAGTGTCTTAAGGAGACCATTTCACACCAGACCCGCCTGAAAATCAGACTAAAGCATTTAAAACTTTAATTATCTTTACTTGCAAAAAGTTAAATTCCCATTTAAATGCCCTTACCATTTACCTTAGTAAGCAAACACTGATATCTGGATTTTTACAATTAAGTACAGTGAAAAGGAAAGTACTGGGAC
This sequence comes from Ladigesia roloffi, assembly GCA_037577295.1. Lineage (NCBI taxonomy): Eukaryota > Metazoa > Chordata > Actinopteri > Characiformes > Alestidae > Ladigesia > Ladigesia roloffi. The sequence continues at coordinate 24,965,044 of JBBKCR010000128.1, read as the reverse complement.
ACGAGGTCCCCACAAATAGCAAAAACCTGTATGGGATACACAGGGTGCAGCCCTAGCCTAGATCCTCAGTCCCTAGTTGATCATTCACTACACCATAAAGGTGCAGCTCTCTGAACGTCTTCGGTCCGGATCTCTGTCGCACACACAGGTAAAACCAGCTACCAGCTTCTTAAACCCTCTCCAGAGACTCCAAAAGTGTTGTATTATTCATTCGTGTGCGTAAAAAGCTGTACTAGTGTAACTGTCATATTTTCTGAGAACGTATTTTCTGTTTGAGTGACGGAAGCTCCGTCACGTCTTGTTGTTTACAGTTTTAGCGCGCTTCTGCTTCGCCTTCAGGTAAAACGGACCAGGGTGCGTATATAATTGCACATTTTCTCGCCCAACTGCGAGAAGTAAACCAAATTGAGGTTAAAAACTCATTTCTATCCTATACAGCATTTTTGTCTGGCAGTTTGTGATCATGAGCTTAAACAGATCTTATATTGTGTGAATAGACAACGTTGCAGTTCTCTCTATTTTTCAAAAATTTTGTGCGTAATTAAAGCGTGGTTCGAGGTCAAATGCACCATTCCTAAAAAAACGTAGCTGTTTACAATGGTGGTGATTGGAACCAAACGTCTAAAGATTTTATTGCCCTCTCCACAAAGTTATTAACGGTTTATTAATGTATTCCGACGTTCTGGATATTGTTTCATGATATTTTCTTTGCTAGATTTTGGCCTTAAACGTATTTTAATAGTTAAGTATGAAATTTTGCACGTTTTTTCCAAATATATCTACGTAATTAAAGCTTTAAGGTGTACCCAAAGTCAATCAGTGTGGTGTAATGTCAAAAGCACCGTTCTGGAAATACGTAGGAGTTGTTTACAATGTAGGTGAATTGAACCAGACGTCTTCACTACATTCCGCATATGAGGTTAAACGTAGTTTTAAATGGGTGGAGAGGTGCGTAGATGACAAAACAGTTGTCAAAGAAACGTTCACGTTTATATTTCCCTATTTACTCAATTAACTGCAGTTATTTCCTCAACCTGTTTAGAGAAAACTAATTTATATACAGTTTTTTGCTCTGACAGTTTGTGATCATGAACACAAACATCTTTATAGCCTTATTATTATATTAAACACAAAAGACACATCTTTACAAAATATGTGAGTAATTTAAGCATGGTTTGACATCAAATGCACCGTTCTTGAAAAAAGTTGCTTACAATGGTGGTAAATGGAACCATTAACAACTGGTTATCAATATGTTTCTTAACATGTTGGACATTGTTTTAGAATGCATTTTGGCCTTAAACATGTATTAAAAAGCAAACAAAGGTGGAGAGTTACACAGTTCAGACAGAACACTATTTTACCATCATTAACACTCCACCTAACAATTCAAAAGACCAGTCCAGTCTTTTGAATGCCAATTGAATTGGCTGCATTTGTGGTGAAGACGATTCCTGGTTCCATTCACCATCATTGTAAAGAGCATTTTAGTGCACATTAACATTGCGCATTATCTGGATGAATTAAAAAGCCTGAAAGTGTGTTGAATTCCCCTTTAACAATCTCAGTCACCTTAGTGACCTTTACACATTGAAAAGCCTTGCAGCTGTAGAGGCTGATGAATATTCATATTCGTTTTTGCTTTCTGACTTTTTTGTTTCTATCATGCCTCAACCGTAAATAGAGGCAAACTGTCATAATTCCTTTTACATGGAATAACGGTGTTTACTGTGTAAACCTGATGGGAACTCTTGTGTTACATTGCCCTTCATGGGTTTGTTTCCTGTCACAAACCTGAAGATCCAGTTCAGTGTTCAGCACTGCAGCAGTGTTCATAGCACTCGAGTCACCAAATGTTGACCATTCCTTTTTGAATAGCAGCGTTGATGTAGCCTGTCCTGTCCTGTGGGAACTGGGGACAACAGCGGAATGGAACAAAGACATGGCACAATATAACCAAGTAAGTCCTTCGTGCAATATTCTTTGAACTGTGGATTTGTGTTTCTTTATTCAAGTGGAAACTGACTAACAGAATATCTGTCCTTCAGCCACCGTCCCCTTCGACCAGCGATGTGAACCTGGGAGCTTCAGCCAATCCTCAGTGAGTTTATTTTTCATTGCGCACAGAAAAATCACCTTCCTGAGTGTCTTGAGTGCTTATTAATATTAAAGCCTAATATTACACACAAAGATCCCTCAGTGTTCTTTATAGGGATAGAATAAAATAGTAAGCAAAATATAGTAGAGCACGAAAGCATACATAGAAAATCAAGAAAAGAGGTTTAAAAGTGCAATTAAAGTGCAAATATCTAAAAGAAAGAAGAGGAGAATAGTGCAGTTTTAGCAGCTTTTTTAATGCTGGCTGACAACAGTGGATTACGCAGCAGATAATGAGATAAAATAATAATCTTTTAGACCTGTGTGTACATGTGACCTTTGAGGGATTTGCAGGTGTTAATTCCAGGAACAGCTTTATAATTATGAACATTTTCTTGCCTTTCAGCGCCAAACCCACTGACTTTGACTTTCTTGCTGTGATCGGGAAAGGAACCTTCGGAAAAGTAAGTTGGGTGCCAGAAACCTTGAAAGACGACTCACAAATGATTAACCTCTTAATAGGAAGCCTGTTGAACTTTGTTTACTGTGCTATTTTTAGAATATATTGGAGAAGATGTAGGATTTACAGGTTATTTTTCGTCCCGTGCAAACAACTCCACTTGTCAATCGCAGGTGCTCCTCGCCAAACTCAAAGCGGATGGAAAATTCTACGCCGTGAAGGTTCTGCAAAAGAAAGTCATCTTAAAGAAAAAAGAGGTTTGTTCTGCTTGAATGTTCCTTTTGGCCTTTTGCCACACTTGAGCATTATATTTAATATATACAGCCCTGGAAATAAAAAGAGTCCACTTCAATGTATTTTTTAATCAGCATCTCTATGAGTACAAAAAACATTTCATGCCAGTGTCTGTTAAATTCCTACACAAGCACCTCATTCAGCTTCATTACATCCTGATCACCTGAAAAAAATATTGTTTAATGAGGAAAGTATAAAAATGCTGCTGTAATCTACGCTCTCCTCTCGCGATGTGAACATTTGGATGGTAAAACACAACTAGAAGTACAACAAAGGCAATTATTGGCATTTAGTTTAAGAGTAAACAAGAGATTTGTTTTCTTTGAATTATTCAGGTTCTGGAAACACTGCAGCATTCCTCTCATTTTGATGTTTTGTCAAAGTTTTTTTAAACTACGGCAAAGCTGTTTAGCAGTTTAGTACTTGTACCTCTAAAACATAAAACCTGACAAACTGAACACTTTTGCAGTGGTTTATCCATAGCTGTACATGTGTGTATATTAGGGCTTGGGCAATTAATTGAAGAGTAATGTAAATCGACATTCAGAACCTATAATCGATCAATATTTTCCAGGTGGATGATTTCAATTACTTTCCCTTAAAATAACTACCGCATGTGGAGTCACTATTTTTAATAAGAAAAACATTGAAAATAATTTATTTTGTTTCCAAACGTGCAAGTTTTTTAAAACTTTTTTTATAAAAACAAAGTGACTTTTTGTTTTAGGCATTGTGTGCTTTAATTTCAGTTGTTCAACACTGATGTTCAATAAAGAATCATAAATAGTGGATAAATAGTGTGTTTCCATTTTAAAATCCAGCAATGCACCCTTCATTTGAAAATCTCTCTCTTGTAATATTTGAGCATATTTACTTTACAAAACTTGTCAGTGAACTACGAAGGCAAAAAATGATGTAAATAATAAAATAATTTAAATGTTCAATTATGTGAGATTTAGATTTTAGGCTTAATCACTCAGCCCTAGTGTATATGTAATATAATGGAAGCCTCCAGCTTATGAAGAGGAAAAACTAGGAACATATATAAATGTTTGAGCACTCTTTCTTAAAACATTTTGTCCTGTAAATAGTTAAGGGTATATGACAATCTCTAAAAGCGATAATGTTAAAACCTAATATATGATAATAAAATATGTATCACCTCCTTTGAAGTGGGTTTAATCTGAGAAGGGAAAGTGGGCGGATGTGGCTCAGTTGTTGTTCTACTGGTGATCTAATCTAATCAGTTTGTTCCGTCCTTTGCACTGTGACAATCATTTATCGCTGCCAGACTTATACTCCTTAACTTTTCGTTTAATGTGTCTGGGCATTTTGTGTGCAAAAGTGTTCAGTTTCTCATTCCACGTGTTGCAATGTCCAGTTGTGAAATGGGCTGAAATCCTGATGGGTGTGCTGCTTGGGATGCATAAGTGGTGCCCAAAGTCATGAGTCCATTCTCTCAAGTAAAAAAATGCAAGAAAGAGCCACTGTGCGAGCAGACGCTAACAGCATCCCTCCTGAAGGCTCGCCACACTGCAGCATTGTTCCATCCGTCATAATGCAGGCACTGTCAGACAATGCTGTTCTGTCTAGTGATCAAATTTGCAATCAAGTCATCTGTTTTGCTGATTAATGGAGTCATCAATTCTTTAAAAATGCTAAGCAATATTGATCATATTAGTATTCAGGTATATGGTCATTAAGTCAATTCGTATTGACTATTAAAGCTCTGGCGGGGATTGTCGCTCCTCATCCTGATGTTCATGGACAATGGTTTCTCAGTTTTACTTACAAAATATTACTTTCCTGGACACTTAGTGAAACCAGTTCTGTTAGCTGTAGAGGGGCCTATTTATGGATCTATTTATATATCTTCCTACTTTTTCCTCTTCAGTGACATAAGCTGGAGGCTTCCATTATATTACATATACACTAGGGCTGGGTGATTAAGCCTAAAATCTAAATCTCGATTAATTGAACATTTTATCTCGATTACATTCCTGTTCATCATGGCCCTCTCGTTACTTATCCCCATTAAATTAGTCTTTTCTTTCTCACTGGGTCGACCTGAGGAGAACAGGTTCCCCTTTTGAGTCTCGGTTCCTCCCGAGGTTTCTTCCTCCAGCTGAGGGAGTTTTTCCTCGCCTCCGTCACCTTTGGCTTGCTCACTAGGGGCTCAGACCTGGATGCTGTAAAGCTGCTTTGTGACAACCTGGTTGTAAAAAGTGCTCTAGAAATAAAATAAAATTGAATAGAATATAATTATATATCACTATTATGTGTAATAATAGAGTTGGTATAGAGTGCATCTCCAAACCTCTCTGTTAGCCAACTCTGTTAGCCATGATCAGAGTATTGATTTATTTGTATTGATTTATTTCATACTATTTATTTAATCTTCTTTTACTGAGCACAGCCGTTTCTGTATTTAGCATAGTGTATTTAGCACTAAGCATTTTCAGTATTTTTGGAATGTTTTATTTTTACATTATGCTGCGTTTTGTATCGTTCTCGTCTCTGTGTCTTGGTGTCTGTGCAGTTGTGATATAATGGATTCTGATTCAGATATTGTTTCTGATAATGATTATAATTGTAACACAGTAATCTATACGGCTGGTTAATCAAGAGCAAGTGCCGTATTATGCTATAGTTTACATCACTTAATGAGTACTATATTGATTTATCAAACTACGCAAGAAAAAATATATTATTTCCGGTATTAATATGTTATTAATAGTATATCACCTGCTAATCAAGTATATGTTAGTTTCTTTAATTAAAGCATATGTTATTTCAACTATTGATTTTTTTGGCCAATAAGTAATCTATTTTGTAGATTAAATTAGAAATCAGAGCTTTAAAAAAGTCCAGACCATGCAAGGTCTTTTACAGATTTCATAGTACTTGGAAAAAGATCAACTAGGGCAATGATTCTCAGCCTTTTCAACATTAAGGCCCACCATTCTATCACAGCATGTTGCTGAGGCCCACTTAGCCATATTAAAAGATCTTAAAGAACCAATTGCGGAACAATGGCCTGTTTTAATTTTAGATTTGTGGCCCAATCAAAAGCCTTTTGAACATTTTTTATCATACTAACTGCAGAGCAGCACTGCCGAATCCTCAGGAAGGTACAGTTGAATTCATGAGCTTTTAAATGAGTTGAACTCCTGACAGCTATCTTGGATCTATTGTGTTTAATTCTTTCAGCAAAAGAACATAATGGCGGAGAGGAACGTTCTGCTGAAGAGCCTGAAACATCCATTCCTGGTGGGCCTCCACTACTCATTCCAGACTCCAGAGAAACTTTATTTCGTGCTCGACTATGTCAATGGAGGAGAGGTGTGTAAACCCCTAGCCTGGGAATAGGGCTGTGTGTGTATTCTTATCCTGACATGTTTGCTCTCAGCTTGTCTCGTGATTCCACACTTCTGTGAACGCATAACCAAGTTCAAATATAATTTATGTGAAGTCATTACAGTGAAAAGAGCGATGCACTTCTAATTGAATTGAATTGGATTTATTACATCAACACTGTTCTGGCTGTAAGTTGTGTTGGTGAAATCAGAATCAGAAGACTTCATTGATCCTGGAGAAAATTGCTAATATTATGACTGCACAGAGACACAGAGATAAAAACGTCTAAAGAAATCCAGTAAAAACTGTGCAGAAAAAAATCTTAATGAAATGCACTCTGCTTTACACACAAATGCCAGCAAATACTCTAAATAATGTAAATAAGTAACTTACATTTATGTGACTTACTAGTAACAATAGTGGTTAGCTGTTTGTTATGGCATATAATAGAGATCAGTAGCAAATCATTAATATTTACATAATTGACATTTAATATAACTGACATTTGCTAACAATGTTTTTTTCCATGTGAATACTCTGTTTTTTGTAGTTATTCTTCCATCTTCAGAAAGAGCGATGTTTCTCAGAACCACGAGCTCGGTTCTACACCGCAGAGGTGGCCAGTGCAATCGGCTACCTCCATTCCCTCAATATCATTTACAGGTCAGTGACTGGGCCGATTTCTGTTTATAATTTCTAAGTCAATATATATAATCAATATATGAAAATATAGATACAGCTGAATAATTTTATGATCAAATATTCGCTCTCGTACGTTTTTGACTCTAACTGTACATCTCCACCCTTATTTTACCACCCTTGGGTTCCTGTGGAGTTTCTGAAGTGCTTTTGCGGTGTTTCTGCTGGTGACATTTCTGCATGGTGGCCCACTATGTCAACATCTTTGCCACCTTGGCAGTAACCCCTCCGTGTCTTCCAAACAGAAGCACCAGAACTTGTTAACAAATTGAACCCAAACCCTGCAAGATCCCCCCAGGTGCAGCTCGGCGTTCTCACAGCTAGGGACTCTTGTGAGCTAGATTCTGGTGTGGCCAACATTTTCAGCTAATTTAAACACAGAGTTTGAACGTCGACTTTTGGATGTATTGTCTACCTGTTAGTATGCCGAATGTACTTGCTGTCTTGTCTTTGGATTTTTTGCTTTGTTTGAGCACACAATTTTGTCTTGCTTTGGAGACTCTTCCTTCTGTCATTTCTGAAGCTGGCTTTCCCTGTTCATATGGCTTGATCTGCAACTTTTTCACCTCTTGTCTGTTTTCTGTTGTGCATTTGGACTGTTCTTGTTGTTCACCTGCAACTGAGATGTAATCCTCTTCCCTTCTTGTGTTCCATTACACCCTGTCAACAAAGTGGAAAGATAGAACAAACCCCACTCAGTTGACAAAATGCTCCACTGACACCAACCCTCACCCCAACCCCCACTCTCTTTAATTGCCCCGCACCAATCCTCTTGATCCAGTGGAAACCCTGTATTGGTTGAAACATGCAGATTGCCATCAGAGCTGTCGACTCTGGGAGGAGCGAGCCCAAAAGGCACTGTTAGATATGTGTGATATGTCTGTGTCTGACTTTATTGCTGCATTTCCACTGGCACAAGAATCCACGCCGAACTATGAAGGAAAGTACCCGAGCCGAACTCTAAAGGGCCTAAAGTGGGGATCAGCTGAGCTAACTGCATCACTGCTGTCTGATTGGCCATCACAACATAAAAAGAGACCATTATTTTGTCACCGTTTGCACAAAAACAACCGTGGAAATACAAACTAACTACTGGGAAGTAGATGAAACTTCCTGTTTGGGCTGAAGATACATTTTTGCTCCTGTACCTACAGGAAAAATGCCTTTTGTGAACTTATATTCATTCATAAATGGTTTCATAAATGGTTTTAAAATTCTTTTAAATTATATATTATAGATTTAAGCTCATTGGCAACTTTAAGCTTATAGTTAACATACATAAGTTTAACTTATTGGTACATACATTTTAACTTACAAGTTTTAACTTAATGTCTTGTGTGATGATTGAACCTAGCATTTGATTGATCGGTCTGCTGTTATTAATATAGTGAATACACAAATTCAGTAAATTACTGAATATTAAGATAGAACTGTAGATAACTGACATTTGCCATACTTTCACTTTAGTACATTTGTATGTCATTTGTGAGGAGGATCAGTGTAATCCTGCCTGTCTGGTTACAGCAGCGAGGGAGATTGCACCCTGACACAGAGCTCTGAAACTGAAATCATTGGGATGACGCCACACCGTTGCCTCATCCTTTATTGTAATATACAGTAAAAGTCTACTGACCTTCTCCACTTTTAAGACACATGATTTTTTAGACAAATCAATATCAATGTTAAGTTTCTATAAAAGCAAAATATTTTGAGAACCTTTAGGCACTTTTCCAGCATCTCATTTGAAAGATGCTGGTCTTGGTTTGAGTGTGTTGTTTTCAGTATTGTACCTTTAAAAATATTGAAAACATAAGTAAATTATTAATATAATCAATAATATTCACAATCATATCTCACCTGACCTCCATGTCTGGTCTTCGTTGTGCTCCTACAGGGATCTGAAACCAGAAAACATTCTGTTAGACGCTCAGGTTAGAGTCCTCATAATCAGTTATTCAATTTATTTATTCATTTATTCCAAACAGCTTGAAGATTTGTGTTGATTTTTTTTTATACTAAACTTATTGGTTCTAGGGTCATGTGGTGCTGACGGATTTTGGTCTGTGTAAAGAAGGACTAGAACCTGAAGCTACCACCTCTACGTTTTGCGGCACACCAGAGGTGAGTAGAACTGGAAAGTACAGCTGTGTCCGGGTTCAGTTTTGCTTTATGTAATGTGAATTGTCTCCTGTGTCACAGTATCTGGCTCCAGAGGTGCTGCGGAAAGAGCCGTACGACCGCACAGTGGACTGGTGGTGTCTTGGAGCCGTGCTGTATGAAATGCTCTTCAGCTTAGTAAGTTCCAGTAAATTTTTCTATCTGTATCTACATACACACTGTCCATCTGTCTGCCTCGTCTGCCCATTCAGCTCTCATATGTCATATTTGATTCAGTTCTTACACAAGACCCTGTAACATTTTTTGGAGCTCACTTTTTCCTCTTTTTGATTTGAGTCTCTTTCCGAATGTGACACTTTCAGCCCCCTTTCTATCGCCGAGATGTAGCAGAGATGTACGATGCCATCTTACACAAGTCCTTGCAGATGCCTCCTGGCAAGTCTGATGCAGTTTGTCACCTGCTGCATGGACTCCTGCAGAAAGACCAGCACCGCCGATTAGGGGCCATCGCTGACTTTGTGAGTAAAACATGTCTTTTCAGGCATGGGTTTCCATGTTCCACGTAGTAGTAGCTTAGAAAACTTAATTGTGTTATATTTTCTTATAATTATTGATGGAGATGTTGTCAGACCTCCGTAAACCAGTTGCCATCTTCAAGGTTCAAGTTTAAGTTTAATTTTCTGTCATCAGCAACTGTGAACATGTACATAGTGTGGCCCATTTCTCAACACAGTGAATTGTTGCAGTAAAATATAAACAACACAATAAACAAAAACTACAAGAATGTAACAGTATTGTAACATTATAGTGTTAGTGGGATATAAACCTAGTGACTAGTGTTGCACCACAAGTATGAATATTGCACAGGAGGCAGTTAGCAGTAATAGATAGACAATAGAGCAATGTATTGTGAGAAGTCAAAACAATAACTAGTGGTTGGTTAGTGTTGTGGATGACATCGCTGCCTTCCAAGCAGGAGAGTGGGATCTGATTCCTAACATGGACTGTTCACCACACAACACCTGTACGGTTCCTAACACAACAGTAGCCTACACAAGCCATGTGCGAATCTGTAAGTCACTTTGGATAAAACTGTCCACCAAATGCTGTAGATGTCAAATGCTTGAGTATATAATACAGCAGTGTAACAGTAGTGAGAAGGGGATTTAATCTCAGACCTTAAAATAACAATAGAATACAACAGTGTAGCTGAAGTGTGAAAGGTATGTAAACTTTCCAGAATGAGAAATATTGCATCATAAACAAGATATTGCACAAGAGAACATCTGTGCTTAGAGCTGGGAGAGGTTACATTACACTCATTTGGCAGATGCTTTTATCTAAAGCAGTTTACAAAAAAGTGTTGGGACATTGCGAAATTAAATATGGAAAATTTAAAACGCTGTGATTCCTCTTATGGATACTGTATATCTGTCCAGATGTATTTATTTCATTAAGTGACATATGCATTGTTTTGGCTTGCAGCTGGAGATTAAAAACCATGTGTTCTTCAGCCCTATTAACTGGGATGACCTTTACCACAAGCGCATCACTCCACCATATAACCCCAACGTGGTAGGTTGGAAATACTGGAACATCTACACAGTACGCTTACGACAAATGCAGTGCATGTTCAGCCTGCTAATGCCAGTCAGATCTCTTGGGAATTTATTTTTATTTTTATAAATATATTTAAAGTGTTCTTTTATTAACTGGGCAATATGATAGTAAATGAAGCCCCAAATACCGTCATGTCATGAGTACCGTCAGTTTATCTGCATCACTGAACAGCTATAACAGAATAAAAAATCCAGTGCGAAGTAAAATGCATTGTTCATTTGTTTATTTATTTATGTATTAGGTTTATTATTAGTAGGTTAATGTATTAGGCAAATATATTCCAGTTTCAGCCTGCTTCCTTAGAATGAAAAAAAAAAAATTATAATAATGCATTTTATTTATTTATTTATTTTTTCTGTATAGTGCAATTTGAATAAAAAATGAAAACATTACATAACAAAACAATCTACTTTATTTATGTATTTTTGCAGCTACTTCCCAAATTGAAAAAAAGAAAAGTAAATGAAAGACATAAGATAATCAGGTGTTTATTTATTTATTTATATAGTCAGTTCCAATGTGTCCAAAAGTATCAGGACAATAAGTATCCTGGTGTAATTGAGTACGCTACCTCAGAAGTGTACTCAAACATGCCTGTAGTATTACAGTCAGCCTGTTCAGTTGGTTTCCCTGTTGACTGTGTTCCTCCATGTCCCCAGAGAGGTCCAGCTGACCTACAGCACATTGACCCAGAGTTCACCAGGGAGATGGTGCCCAACTCGGTGGGCCGTACTCCAGAACTGACCCCCAGCCTGGCCACTAGCAGCTCCAACGCCTTCAGCGGCTTCTCCTACGTCTCCAGCGACAACAGCTTCCTCTGAGCCTCTCCAGGTGCCCTCCTGCACTGGCCGCGATCTCTCAAATGCCTAAAAAACTGAAAAAAAACGAGGCATTGAATGTAAAAGGGTCAATTGTTTCTCATTCATTCATTAAATATATTCAACAGCATGGTTATTAATTAACGTGGAAGGTATTTACTCATTTAAATCAAGCACATTCAGCACCTCACTTCTTTCAGAGTCACTAAACCTCAACAAGTTTGAGCCGAAGAAGTTTTACTTCCCCGTGCCTTTTACTTGCATTAACTAGCAATGGATTAAAAGCCACACAGAGATAAGAACCATGTAATGTAGCACTCTTTTAAACTTCCAGCCTCCTGGTATTTCAACATGGATTTTCCATTGTGCAACACCCCTTGCCGATGAGAGGGTCAGTGGGGATTAGATATAAATTGTCCATTCAAAAAATGCAGTTGTTGCTTTTGTTTCTTGACTGTGAGTTTCAGTGCATTCCATCCACCTGGTCAATGTTTATGCTCTTTCTATATTCCGCTGTAAGATGAATCATGTGTAAATAAATAGGACCTCTTGTTATGTACACTGTACATAATAAAGAGGCCCAAGCATAAATACTGTAATTAGCAAATGTAGCAAAGCATGTGGATTACATTTTAACAGCTGTACTATTGTAGTCAGTTACACTTCTTTTAGAAAAATAATGATGCGTGACTATAATTCAGTGTTGTAAGTGATTGCTGAGTGTTTTGAAAGGATATGGTTTAAATAAATGGGCAATCTATTAAAATATATGTGGCTTAGCCGGACCCCCTTGTGCTCTGAAACTTGTGTTTTAGGTTCCAGTGCTGTGAAAAGCAGGGATGTCACGTTCACTGTAATTTAACCCAGCAAATGAAATTCTTTAGACATGAGTCTCTTCAGATATAAATCTGCTGAGAACAGCTCGGCTTTCCTAATTTCCCTCTGTGTGAGCATTATTTGTTTGTTTTTCAAAGGAGAAACAACCCAGGTGAGGTCATGTATAAAAATTCTCTCTTCAAACTATCTCCATGAAAGATACAGAAAATAGTCAAGACTGATAAGTGCTTACTTTCATGGCCTAAAAAATAAACCTGTTAATTTGAAGCTTTTCATGATTGCACAAACATATATGTATA
>JBBKCR010000128.1:24939805-24952345 GCA_037577295.1 Ladigesia roloffi | reverse complement strand
GATAGATAGATAGATAGATAGATAGATAGATAGATAGATAGATAGATAGATAGATAGATAGATAGATAGATACATAGGTAGATTTGAATTGTGTGGTTCACATGTCAGCAAATACTGTAAAGCTGCAGTATGATTATTTCCTCTGTAAACTGCACTGAATTGTTCACAAGCTTTTTACTGCTACATGTAATGTTGCTGCAGAGTCAGTCGTGCCAGATCTGAGTTTACGGAGTTGTATCAAGTTAAACACACCAGGTCCAGAGGAAAAGTGTCAGTGTTTGTCACCCCCCTTTCCTAAATGAAAGTGGTCTCCTGAGAGAGCCATTCACATCTTTTTTTGTGCCATCTTATCTGTGTCGCTGGCATTTACAGCCAGTGTGCTCTTTCCACGGGTATGGTTTACAAGGTATTTAGCCAAACATAAAAGGGACAGACAAATTACTGTAATGGGAGCAACATCATCATATTATCCAAGGACACTTCTGATGGGCTGAACGTTCAAGCATAGAGTCAATCTCTCATGAGTTAATTTTAACATTATTTCATGCTGGCCTAAAACTATACAGAGGCTGTATTTGTATGTTTCAGAATTTCAGGGATATATATTGCTTAATGTATACATATATAATAAGTAGTACTTACTGTACAGTGCAGTAACAGAATGCTGGGTGTTGACCGTTCACTAAGTAGGCATAACTAGCCGTACCCATTTTAATGGGAGAATGTGTTTGATCCCTGCCGATAACTCTAACCCTACCCCTAACCACATGCATTGGTGTTTGGGAGTGCAACTGAATAGGCTCACCCTGTGGGTGGGTGGGATGGCCGTCCCTCTCCCCAACAGTTTTCACAATGCTAATCATGTGGGCTGGTGTAATAGTATTTACAGTTAGTGTTCTCCTCCAAGTGTGTTGGGCTGTCCAGTAATGTTGTGTAACAGCAGGTTAAAGAGAAACTGTGGTAGCATCATGGGATCCTGGCTATTGGGTGGAACTGGGAATGAGCCTAGTTGGGGTTAAAAGAGGAGAAAAACAAAGAAAAGGAATATTTTTCTCAATCACAATTGAACTTCAAGCATTTCATCCACTGATCAGTCACTTAGAAACCATAAAAACAGCACACTGCTGAAATGATGGAAATACTACATGTAGATTTTATTGGGTCAACACGATCTAATATGTCCAATACTTCAGGTGAAGTTGAGCTGAATGAAGTGGACCAAGTGACAGCGAATGTTATAAACTGTAGAGCACTGTCCTATCCCACGATTCGCTTGTTTCTTTTTTCTGTGTGGGATAAAATGTGACAATACAATTTTTATGAATCATTCAAAGACAATGTTGCTAGTCTTTGTTACAACATTTTATTGATCTATTGTTGCCTTGAACCACGTGCCTAATCATTCTCTATATATCTATGTCTGTTCACTCAAAAAATGTAATGGTTATAGATTTAAATAGAATATATTTCAAATTTTAAATATTCAAATTCAATATTTATTCAAATACATGTTTTAATATAATAGATTATCACATATAATAACACATGGTGAAAACTAATATTACATTATTAGTATTATATTACAACTAGATGAGACAATAAGCGAGAAAGAGTGAGAGATCATCAAGTATGTATCTTTGTATCTTTTCTCATATTAATCATTGATATATGATCAAATATATTTAGTCTTGTCTGTTTAGGCCTGTTTCTCCTCCAAATATTCTATGTTTTCCGCTGCTGTCAGTGATAAAGCTATTGATGGCAGGTCTATTATCAGGTGTGAGCTCATGATTTAGGACCTAGTGTCACACATGTCAGCTTTCACTCCAAAATGCATTCAGCTGGAATCTGTACGTCGATAATCAAAATACTCGGGTGTGGGGGTGATTTATGAAAAGGAAGACGAATGATAACCCCAGGACATAAGTGTTTGCTCTCTCAGAGATAACACTAACCAACCATAGGTGGATCAATAGCTTTTCCTTCCTTGTGTGTTAATAATAAAACACATGCTTATTTAAGAACATCATTTTATTTATTGAGTAAATGTGATTAATGTAATCACAATATTTTGCTAAATTAAATTAAAGGAAAGTTGCATCTATAATGTTTTTTTGGAATGACAGGCTTCAAATATAGACAGTATATTTCTACTTTCACTCAAGTGCAGGATTTTTATATTCTATTACTTGGGCGAGAGTCTTCAAAAAAATTACAATAAAAACAAACAAATAACATTTTTGCTCATTATTTGCTTCCAAACTGCCAGACTTTCTTGTATTTTTAATGTAGACTTGAACAATTCTCCAGGCTTCCTTATGGACTTACTAATTTTCTTATTTTCAGTCCAGTCTCTGAGGTTGGCCAGTTTCAGAGGAATGTTTTTTGTTTGGTAAGTCATATAGTAACCCATTCAAACGGAATAAAACACATCTAACTTAAGGCCTGAATCAGTGAAGATACAGGAGCAGGTGATTCCAGATGATCAGGCAGTGATCAGTATAGTGGTGGTGCTGAATGCTGAGTGGTTGGAACAGCTTTATCTAGGCACCTTGTGTGTTTAAACACTTTGCATCCATGTGCAGTAAAAGATTTGTTCCTATTTCTTTTGTTTACTCTTCTCAATATATAGTTTGAGGGGGATTTTGAGACACAATAGTTTATATAAGAAAATACTTCTAATTTAAGAAAATGCAAAAAATTAAACAATATGTAACTGTGATTAATAAGCATAGTCATGGATGCCCACAAACAAAACTATTAATGCTATGCCTCACTTACTACAAATATCATGCAAAAATCACCAGTTATTCCACTATTACACATTAAGCTTTCAAAGGAAAGACCCATTGTGTAACATATTAAAGCGGTCTTTGTGTGTTTGTGTGTTTTTCAGGCAGTAGAGAGGCCGCGTTCACTTATGCCATCATTGCAGCAGGAGTGGCCCACGCCATCACGGCGGCGTGCACGCAGGGTAACCTGAGTGAGTGCAGCTGCGATAAGGAGAAGCAGGGCTTTCACGGCCGGGGAGGTGGCTGGAAGTGGGGTGGCTGCTCTGCTGACATCCGCTACGGCCTTGGCTTCTCCAAAGTGTTTGTGGATGCGCGAGAAATCAAACAGAGCACCAGGACACTCATGAACCTCCACAACAACGACGTGGGACGCAAGGTACAGTCATGCCAGTGGAAAACCTGCTTCTATTCCATTATTCATTCAACCTACTTCATTACTGTAAGATCACATTTGAATTAGGTGCATGAAACAGTTCCCGCTGTGATGAATAAGTTGCCCCTGTTACAGCTGAATGAACAGGAGGCCTGACTACTAGTGTTTGCATATGATTTGACATGTAATTAACTAGAAGCACAAAACTAACTTAGTAAATTGGTTAATATTGAATTATTGGACATGCCCCTCACTCCCCCTTTGAGGTAATCACCTCAACAGAGAAACACACAAAGAAGCCAAGTAAAGTAAAGCAAAGGAGCATTCGGAACGTTTTTAAGGAAGGACTATATATGCTCAGGGCTCAGAGCACTGCTGACGAACAGGACAAAAATGTTATAAGCAAACAGAAAGACATTAGAAACATAATATAAGTCATAAATAATGGGGAAACAGCATAATTTTCATAGAATCAGGTTGTGTTCAGCCCAGCAAAAACCAACAGAAGACCCACAGCACTGCACAGTCCCACTAATTACTACTTCCTAATCCAGTGAGGAGCGGCTCCATAATCGACTGATGAGCTGGATCAAGGAATATTTGCAGTGCTGTGGGTGGGGATTAGGATACACTGCTCTAAAATTGTGATAGTGAAACAAGTGTTTTTATTCCATGATTTCTAAGAGTAATCATTACTGGGCTGGGATTTCAGAAAGAAACTGGTCTAGAAGAACCAAGTCCTGTCTTTGTATAGGACCAACCTCTACAGTGTAAAGAAAATGTTCAGAGAACCATTTCTATTAAACACATACTACATTTAAAAACATTTTAAAGGGACTGTTTCATGGGAAAGTACCATCTCACAGTCCATTCATAGAAGCTAAGCTGAAAAATCAGCCTAATTTGAATTCACTGTTTTTGTGATGTCACAAAATATGCAAATGCAGGCCTGCATCAACTTAAAACATTAAAGTACATTAAAATAGTATCTCGGTTCTTAAGATTTGACTATTATTAAGTATACTAGATAGTAAGCAGTGGCTAAAAGGACATCTATACCATACATCCTTGATTACAACATATAAGTTCCTGCATTATCTTTGTTGTTGGGCCAAAGAAAAACCCAAAACTATCCAGGGCTACTGAGCTAGAAAACTAGAGGTATATAATTATGGCTTTCTGTGCTGTGGAGCACTATTATCTAATTAGGACTTTATTTATTATTTGGCTGTCCCTTACTGGCCAAATGATGACTTTGACCTAAATTGGTTACAGTGAGCGGATCAAAAGAAAGTCAGCGAGACACAGGGAGTCAGTAAATTTGGCACTGTGGTGCCAGGTCGTCAGGAGGCTGGTGCTGAGGCCAAGACTGAGCTGGCAGCGCAATAATGGGAAGCTTTTAGGGGTAAGAACAGTTTAAGTGGCAGAGTTTGATTACAAACTAGATCAGAGAATGGCAAACACATCGGAGCTGCACAAAAGCATTTGCTCCCCCATGTTCTGCTCAGTTTACACCACTGACTCACACCACGATCCCCTATAGGCCTCATCTCTTCATCTAATGGAGAAAAAGGCAACATGTTTCGTTTTTGATGCCCTGTTTTTGTTTCGCAGGCATTTAGGTTTCTCCAAAAGCCTTGTACTTTTAAACGCCCTTTTCACTTTCACCTGCATCTGAAAGCCCTCCACACCTCCAAGAGTCTTTGATGTGGTGCGACTTCATATCCTCAGATAAATCTCGAGCCTAAAGTGTCCTGATGAAGGCATGCACAAGCAGACCCAGTGACCCTTAGGCTGGCTCCTGTAATTTGCTTGCACCTCATTTAAAAATAAAGGGGCCAGAAAGGGGCAATGGAGAAAACATTACGATCATTTTGAACTAATCAAAATCCAATTTCAACGAAAAAACAGAGCACAATAGTCTAAAACCGGTGTTTGATCTCCTACACGCTGAGCGGCTGCTCCGATATTGCTCAGTGGGCCGGTGCTTGACCGCTCTCTGGACCCCCTGCAACCACTTGTGGACAGAAACTATCCTGAAACTTGTCCTGGCATCAGAGATCTTGTGTTTTTTTTCATTTGTTTCTAAGACCTAGAATAAAACATATTTGTTCATTTTTGTTCTTTACGGATGATTGCCTGTTATACCATATTTAAAACCACAGTCTGGTTGTTATTATTACATGTTTTTTTAAAACAAAACAGCTCAGCTCAGTATGATATTGGACATTCTCAGAGCAACATTTGCATTTTACTCCTTCAAAATTTACACCAAAATATTCTTTTCTAAGAAAAAATACTGAAATACAAAAAGCCACCTAATATAATTAGAATAATATTGTGGATCAACGTTTAGATATTTAACTCACTGAATTGAACACCGCTTTCTGGCTGCTCACGCAGCAGTGATCTGGGACTCGCTTCTCCTGCTGTTACTCGAAACGAGAAAATGTTAATTGCGTTAAAACATTGATGCGTTAAGACCTGTTTGTGTTTCACTACCAAACATTTTATAACCAATTATAATACAGCAAAATGATGGTAAAAAAAGGCTAAAGGCTTGTAAGGATTAAACATAGATGTGTATCAGCCCCTGATCAGAACTCTTGCAATTGGGGTAATAGTGAACAGCCCACCTACCCCACCCCACCCCACCCCACCCCACCACACACACACACACACACACAGACACACACACACACAGACACACACACACCTTTTCCCCTTTCACTCTTAGACGGGTTTAATGAGGAGGAAAAGAAATCTTCATCTTTGTGTCTGGCGTGTTCCACTCTCTGTCACAGAGAGGCGATTCATGGCTGGAAACTCGTCCCCTCACTCACCCAGGCCGATTCACAGTGGCCGTTTTTTTCCCCACTCTTGGCCGAGGCCTGAATTCACGCTGGCTTATCTAAATGGCAAAATTGCCTCTTAGTGTACTAACTATGCTTCCAGGTTCATTCTATCTGTACGTTTTGTCTGCAGGCCACTAAAAGAGGCCTCTGTTGCGAAGGCTCCCCTCCCGAGTCTTAATTTATGCTGGCGAAAGTAAGGACATTGGGTAAGATCCTGGCTATCGCTGCCCGCTGTTCAAACAGGAGACAACAAAAGCTGCCCGTGGTTTTAGGCACCGGGACGTTAACGGATAAGTGGCTCCGAAAAGGCCATTTCGATTGGTGGTGTGGTTGAAGAGAGGAACTGACAATGTGGTTTGGCTCGCCGAATGCTGTTTTCCAGGCACACCTCACCTTCTCGGTCAGATCTTATCAGAGCGTGTTCACCTTTCCTTAATAGTTAAAAGGCTGTAACAGAAATTTTGGCACATAAATGAACAATGACCACTCCAACAACCTGTACCTGTATCAGTTGGATCTCAACAGAAAATGTCAGCATGAAAGAGGATGATTCTACCCTGAAATATCAGATAACTGATTACACATAAAAAGACGTGATGAAGTACATTTGGTTCAGATAAGTTAATCATTTCCACATAAAGGATTTAGCCAAATTATATATATATATAAATACTGTGTTTTGAAGCAAAATGTCCTTTTTACAGCCAATGTTTCAGAAATGTCCCTTTTGTAGGTCTTTTTAAATTCAAATCTTTCCTTAAGTTTGCCGCGTCTTCCTTTGTAAGGTGAGGTTCAGCCACACATGCACAGCCTGACACCTGATAGCTGAGCCTTTGTACACTATAGACAGAGTTACTCTATCAGCCATACTACGTCCATTCATCACGTTACAGCCTGGCTGGGGAAAGTGAACTCCTGATGTTGTGATAAATTCTAGGGGCACCTTGCTGTCGAGCCACCTTGTTATAATTGTGAGGTATATGTTTAGCTTTGCTTTACTGCCAGATTCCAGATCTTTCCCAAAGTTAAACCATTTACTAACATTTCAAGTCTTTCCATTTTGAAAAAATGTTAAATAAATGTATTTAATTACTAATATTTCAAATGGAAAAAACGTCTATGTATTAATTAAACAAATCTGATGCCTTTAAAAAGAATAGGCTAGCAAAATTATCAAAACATTTATTCCAAATTCCAAAAATTCCAAATGAGGGAAGACATGTTTAGTTTAGCCACAAAGCTCATGTGATGCTTACAATATCAATCTTCAAGTTGTTAACAATGTATTTTAGCTATGAGCACTTATTCGTGTGCATATAGATACAGTAAATTGTCAGAACATACAAGTCTATTAGAGATTATTAAACACATTTTTTATGTGACTGTGTGGTGAATATAGTTAGCATCATGCTAAATGGTGGGATGTATTTTATCATTTATTAGCTACATTATTCTCATAGATCTGATGCAAAACTGAAACAAGTCAGATCAAAAACTTCACAAAGAGACACGAAGACATTATGAATATGAAGTGAAAAATAAAAGTTCAATAACAAGCAAATCTCAGATACCAAACATGTGAACAAACATGTGGCAAAAGGAAACTTAAATTTCTTAAATAAAACTTAAATAAATAAAAACATAATGCTATTTTTATACCCTCTAAAGACTCACCCTTAAGAGAGCATCTGCTCCCTTGCTAAACTCTCACACTGCTCCCTATGTAAAGGTTTTAGTACCTAGAACTCTCCTCTGGTTCTTTAATTGTCATGCAACTTGAATGTGTCCTTGAATTGTAAGTTGTTTTGGATAAAAGTAAATTAATTAAATGTAACATGTTTTCCCAAAATACAAACCTAAAATGACCTGTTGATGATCTCTCCTTCTGGTCAGGTTCTGGAGCGGAACATGCACCTGGAGTGTAAGTGCCATGGGGTGTCTGGTTCGTGCACCACCAAGACCTGCTGGACGACGCTGCCCAAATTCCGTGAGCTGGGCTACATCCTGAAAGAGAAGTACAAGGACGCGGTGCATGTGGAACCGGTGAAGGCTAGCCGCAACAAACGGCCCACCTTCCTCAAGATTAAAAAGTCCTACCGCAAGCCCATGGACACGGACCTGGTTTACACCGAGAAGTCACCCAGTTACTGCGACCCAGACCCCATCACGGGAAGCATGGGCACCCATGGCCGCATTTGCAACAAGACGCTGACCCAGCACACGGGTGGCTGCGACCTGATGTGCTGTGACCGCGGCTACAACACCCACCAGTACTCACGCGTGTGGCAGTGCAACTGCAAGTTCCTCTGGTGCTGCTATGTCAGGTGCAACACCTGCAGTGAGCGGACAGAGGTCTACACCTGTAAATGAGCAATAAGCTGGACTAACTTGCCAATCATTCGGAGTGGTGGTTTAGGGAGTTAAGCTTTGAGCACATTTTGGGTGGAAATATGCTTCCCTGGACCTGACTTGAGATGTGTTTCATTTTGCACAATGTCTCCTCGTGGGATGTAACCATGAGCCCTGAGCATCTATGCTTTACACTGGAGAAAGTGTCCAGCAGACCTAAAATTGAAAGCCCTGGACTGCACTCAAACAGACTCTACTGACCACGATGCAGTATTTTACACTGGAATAAAAGTCCAAAAGTCCTACAAATAACTATAAAATGTAAAAAGAGAAACAATGATGGAAACCCTGGACTTGCAGGACTGAATGATGTCAGTTCTTAATGTTGGAGAAAGAGTATCTTGCACACTTTCAAATGACAAAGATCCTGGACTTCATCAGGCTCTGCTGAGGCCAGAGCATTATTTGGAGAAAAAAACAACATCAGTGGCCCTAGACTTGCTGGAGTCTTGAAGATACTGAAATGGTTATGGGGAAAAAAAGAAACATGGAATTGCAGGGCCTTATTGAGGTTCAGTTCTTTGTTGACTTTCTCAGTACTGGTGCACAGTCTTGCACTGGAGAATAGGAAACACAGTACCCTGGATTTGCTGGATATCCTGGATCCTGTGCACCTCAGTCTCTGCTGACCCTTTGAGGCTCATAGGTTCAGTGCAGTTCTTTACACTGGAGGAATCATCAAGCAGTACAATAACTGTGGACTGGTATCAACGAAGCAAAGACTGTAGCAGTTGATTGCTGGACTGAATGTAGTGAGTGCTTCACGTTCAAGCAATCATTCAGCAGCCTTTCAAAACACAAGCTGCATCAGTGGTGCTGGACAGAGGGTATTCCATTCAATTATGCAATACATTATGCTCTGTTGCATCAGTATACCTTCTTTTCTTTTTGGAGAAAGTGTCCTGGAGTCTTAAGAATGGAGACTAAGTAATGATGAACAACAACAACAGTGACTTGAATTTAAAAGGAGTTTTACACTGGTGAATTGGGAAGAAACAGTGACAGTGACCCTGGATTTTCTGAACTCATATTATATCACATTTCTTTTGAATCCTGGCTTCCATACTTCTTCAGTCACTGCTGATCTGATGCTCACAGCATTGGTGCATGTCGTTACACTGTGGATCCTGCAGACTGTAAAAAACGAAATCAACAACAACTTATGATGGACTGTCCGTTCCTTTATAGATTCTCCACTTCATCAGGCTCCGCTGACCTTATTAGGGCCGGCGGCGCTGGCGCAGCACAGGCGAGTCTGGAGTTGTCAGAAATGCGTCTAAGCTACTAGACTTTTCCCCACCCTCGATCGATGTTAGACTGATAATGATAGGTGTGTACACCTTGACATGTGGGACATTACGTGATAAATGTCCCTCGGTGCATATGCAATGGCTGACAATTTGTTTAAAGACACGAGTTAATTTATTTATTAAGCAAGCTACTGTCTTTTGTGGAAATAGTGGATGTTGGGAATGGAGTCTTGCATGTCTATGAAAGCTTAAGCAACACACACGGACATTAGATTAACACTGGATGCTGAAAATACGGTGGTGCCACCGATATTATTAATGCAATTACCCCCCCTTATTTGCTGCTAGTCTGGAGAACCACGTATGGTGGGATAGTGGAAAAACTACTGATTACAAGCTCAATTTGAACTGGAATAGAGATATTCCTAGACAAATGGAATTTACATTGAAAATGATTGGTCAGAGAATATATTTTGTGAAAGAGTATTTTTATATGAATGTTTTATTTATGCTGTGTCTCTGTCCATAGTGCTCAGTTTGCATTGACCTCTCAGCTCAGTAAAGCAATAGTTGCAATAACGGTTGACATTAACATGGTTATACCTGAAGACAGTAGTGTCATTAAAATCAAGCAAATGCATTCCGCTGATTTACTGTCTTTGTGAACAGTCGTTGAGTTTAACGATGCACCTTGACACATTTGCATGCAATTAGTGTTTATTGGATTCTTGCTTAGACATTTATTCCTAAAGCTATGTAGAGTGCCGAAGCAAGGTACAGCATGCTAAAATATATGTTGCCATATACTAATGGGAGCTTGGGAAGGATCTATATAAAACTACAGCAGACAGACAGTAATTCAAACAGTTATTGCTAGCATATTTGCACGTTATCAGGTACAGATCTCATTTGGACATATTGATATATGTAGAGTGTGTTCTAGATATACATTTAGAACATTTTATGGCAGTTAGTAGCCCTGCATTCACTGTGTGAGTGTATATATACCCTCACAGACCATTTTATTAGGTACATGTATCTCCACACCATTGTCTATTTTATCAGTTCAAATAACCATGTAGGTACACTTTGTGGTTCTAAATATATAGACTGTGTTCCCCAGCCTTTGTTCCTTGCTAGCTCCCTTAAACGCAATGAACATGACCCAGATTGCACCATCTATTAGCAGGAGGTGAAAATATATGATAGAAAATATAATATTGTATATATATGTGTGTTTGCTTGTGTGTGTGAGTGTGTGTGTGTGTCTGTGTGTGTATGTAAGCAGCCGTTTGCTATCAACTGGTCAATTTACATATTTCATTGATTCTTGTTCATTTGTGCACAGTTTCTATTTATTTGTTGAGTTTAACATGTTGGAAAAAAGTTAAAGATGTACCATAACATTTGCCTAAGGCCATTAATATATAGTTGCCTGAACAGAAGTTATGGTACATCTTTTATTTTACATATACCACAAATAAAGCATTTTTGGCTT
The DNA here is from genome assembly GCA_037577295.1 of Ladigesia roloffi. NCBI lineage: Eukaryota > Metazoa > Chordata > Actinopteri > Characiformes > Alestidae > Ladigesia > Ladigesia roloffi. The sequence continues at coordinate 24,941,168 of JBBKCR010000128.1, read as the reverse complement.
TGTCAAAATTGAGCTGACACTTGGATCTTTTTAATTTCTTCTAAATAATGTGTACATGCTGATTGGTCATCAATGTAACTTGGTCTCGTGGGAGCAACAGGGCCTGCGGAGGGATTAATGGAGCTAACTGTCCACTTCTTTCAACCCCAAACGGCCGGTTGCTACAACAACTCCAAAAGTGTGCCACAAAACTGTAAGCTGGTCTCCAAAAGAAGTCAATTCATCCATTTGCCTCCAAAATGTTAACTGTTCACAAGGGTGAAAGCTTGTTTTAGACCACATAAATCCACATAGACATGCATAGAAAAGCTTTTGATGCGAAACGAATGAGAGTCAAGAAGGACGACTAGGATTCAGATGAAGTTCATTTTGGATCTAAATGAGGCAGGCCAGAACATCTGGCTGATTAGAGTTAACCAGAGGAGATAAATGAAGATATTCATTAAATCATAAATACATTGTGAACAAACCTTCACCACTTTGCATCTCTGAGGCTGCCAAATGAGTCATCAGATGAGGTCATTTGCTAGTTATTCGTAGCATTGAGGAAATCCACTGCAGGAATTAAGTTAATGATTAAGAAGAGCTCAATTTATAGACACAAGGTGAAGTTCTTCAATAACCTACTTGGATTTCAAGGACTGAATGGTACTTGTTAGCTATCCACTAGGCTGCGACTTGTGAAAAACTCCTTTTCAACAGTGTTGGAAAGGGGATGAACGTGTGTGTTTACAACAAAGCCTTTCTCAAGCTTGTCATCTGGAAAGCTACTGTTTTGGTTTTTGTGTTTGACGAGCATGTGCTAGAGATCTTTTGTGTAGTAAAGAGATCAAGGAGATACCAATTATATTCTTAGCAGTGTTTCTGTGTAAACAGAGACGTATCGCTGCCAATGTAGACAGTGTTTGATGTGTAGGTTGATCTAAAGTGGAACCCTTTTGGTTTAGACTCCTGCGTGGCATTTACAAGCGCCCTAGTTTGCACCTGAGTTGCCTCCAACCCTCCAGAAGTGGCTGATTTGTGGTTTGTATGCGTCACTTTTTCTATTTGGATGGCCGCCATAGCATCACATTTTTGCCACTTGCTCTAAAAATGGCCTATTTGATATGTATCTTAAGCAGCTTTGAAAACTCTTCCATATTAAACATTCCTGCTCGAGGCGTTGTTCTACAGAAGGCTCCTCCTAAGTTAATTTTCAACATTTATCAGAAACATTTTTCATCCCTCCCCAAGCCTCACACACAAATATCAGTTACTGAAAGTGTCTGTAATCATGATAGCTGGGGAATATGGGGCGCCGTTTGTAAAAGCAGCACCACAAATTTAGAGGTGTCATTTTTTCAACATTTAGCGCAATGTTCAC
>JBBKCR010000128.1:24900470-24939705 GCA_037577295.1 Ladigesia roloffi | reverse complement strand
TTAACAATGTTGTTTTTAACAGATTTAGCTCTAAATGTGTGAAAATTGTGTGAACATTGCGCTAAATGTTGAAAAAACGACACCTCTAAATTTGTGGTGTTGCTTTTACAAACGGCGCCCCATAGTGGAAAGAAAAAAGCTCTCTTCATCAAAAAAAAGCGCTCTTCATCAAAAGGCAAATCACCACGGATAATCAGCAGTCAAAAGACAACAATAAAGACCGTAATTGAACAGGGTAGAGAGCGGGGAGGCAAATGTGTTTTCCACTCTCTGCCTGTCCATAAATCACCTGACACATAATTCCGTCAGTCATACTTTTGTTTTTTTCGTCTGGTTGAGACATGCACGAGCACCTCAGATGCATGCTGCAAAATTGCAGAGTGTAAGGCAAGGGTTGCACTGTTTACTGCTATGGGTTTGAGGGTCATGGTTGCATGTGCTACAATCCATATGGTTTGCATTTTCCAAGGCTGTGACTATTACCTTAATATTCAATCTAAAAAAAGAACTTAAATTGAACTTTGGCCTGAATCGTCAATGACTAGTTATATTAGCAATATTCAAGATATCGCATTTTTTTTTGCATTTTCCTCCAATCCAATTTAGTCAAATGCATCGTTATTAGACAGCTCACCACATTTAGAGGTGAAGACATTAAAAGTGGAGTAAGACGAAATCGCAAATGGGTCTTTATCCCAACAATCACAAACAAAAGAAATAAGAAATAGGAGACTAAACAGAACCCTGACAGAACACTGAATCAACATGGAGACTGGCAATATAAAACACTCTAAAGCCAAGAAAGTCTAGGGTGGAAAATATATATAAATTAACACAAGGGTGGCGAAAACACAAAGCAAGACACATAGGGCAATACACAAAGTGAATTACTAAATAAAAACACAGAGCAAGAATAACTGAGCAAAAATATTAAGAACCAACAAAACTAGACTGAAAGCAGGGGATCTATAAACGAACAGATGAGAAACACCATGTCAGGGGAACAGGATAACAAGGGGTTGGGGTTGAAAGAGGTTCTAAGAGCAAAACAACAGACTCATATGGAACATGTAAATGAAGACACAGTGGAGAATGTAAACAGCTACTTAGACAAAAAACAGGGGAAGATAGAATATTACAAAAAGCTGAAAAGGGTTTGATTAAAGTGCTGTGAGATGGGGAAAGTTCCCAACCCTAACCCTAAAACTAACCCTAACCTAATCTTAACAGTCACCAGTTAGTGGTGATACTGGTGATGTTACACACAACACATTAAAATACATAATGTAGTGAAGCGTTGTCCTAGCATGAAAAAAAGCCTTAAAGCGTGATCGCAGCACATATTTTGATTACATTGTATATCGTGATGGCTGCACAAGAAGTCGTGAGATCAGGTTGGGAAAGGTAACCCACAGCATTAAAGTTGAAATTGTTTGTGTCATAGAAAAATCCCAGTGAAATTTATCTTCAGGCCAAACAGTTAGAAGTGCTTGTACTTTGTCGATTGTTGTTTTTCTCTGCAGACAATACATAAAAATTTTTTCCGGTGATGATAAAATTTTGACCAATCAGAAAGTAGAGGAACCTTAGGAAGTTTGTCCACTTGGAAGCCCCTGGTAACACGTTTTTGAAAAATCGCCATAATGCCCTTACTTACAGAAACTCCATGCTTTTTGTTTTTTTTATCCCCAAGTATGTTTCTGCCAGTTACACACAGATCTCCCCAAACAGATAATTCTACCAATCATGAAGGGCGAATGCTAGCCTTACCTCATCTTTTTGAATTTCAGCTATCGCAGCTTAATCAATTTGCTCAACATCTTTGGAGAGAAACACTGAGGGTCAATATTGTTATGTTTTTTACCAATTGGTTCACATCATGCTAAACAATAGGGGATAGGGAGGGCCATTATTTTCATGGTTTTAGGTTTCATCCTGAAACCATGGACAGATTACTTATATAACTGACAGTGATAGCCCTGCATTTTAAACTAGTGAAGTTAGACAGTTGTTTCATAAGCCATCGTTTTCCTGACATGCTTGTGCTGCTTGTAAACATTCCAAAATGAGCTCCATAAAGCCTATAGGGAACATTACTAGACGCTGAGATTAGACTTGTGAGGGTGCAGCACAGAGACAAGCTCTTAATACAGATAATGTTTGCATTAAAAAGAGAGAAAAATCCCTTTAAGTACGTGTTTCGCAAGTGTGCTTTTGAGACATGGGGAGTCGGCTTTCTGAGTGAGCTCCACTAAAGAGTTCCTTTGAAGGGTTGCATGAATTCTGGCATGTGTTGTGGTCTTCTTAAGGATCTCTGAACCCCATATGATACTTTTGCATGCTTTGTCATAGTCTGGTGTGGGGTATGGTGGTCCCACATGCCCCCTTCTCTTCCCTAATCTTCATACATCTGAACCATCTAAATATGAGACTCTCAAAGCAGGACCACCTATCTCTTTTCCCCAGTAATGGACATTTTTTTCTATTTGAATACCAGCTTTTTTAAAACAAAGGACTAAAATAATTACTCCAGTTCAAAAATGTTGGTATTATAATGGACAAAAACAAAAATGCAGAAGGTTTAACATTAGTTTATTGTGTGCAACCACAATAAGACCTGGCTGGCACCGTTTCCTATGGCTTAGTCATCTTTTTGTTTTGATTAGGGATATGCATTTTAACCATTTTTGCTATTCAAATATATAAATGTATATATTTTTACAATATTACACCTCTACAAATTACAGGGATTAAATACTATGTATTGTTTGGAATACAAAGGAGAAAGTAACTTTACACTCCACTAAGAGGGATATTCCAAAAGTATTTCCATAATATTGCACTGAAATTAACATTTTCAAAAACTTACACTGAAGTTTGGACACACGGGGCCCCATTTGCCAAAAAAAGCTGACACTTTACCTAAAATAAGCCTCTGATGCTCTTATCCAGAGTGACTTACAATAATTGGTTACAAGGGCAGCCCCCCTGGAGCAACTAAGGGTTAAGTGTCTTGCTTGAGGACACAATTGTAGAAAGTGGGGGGTTTAAACCAGCAAATTTGTGATCATTGGGTTCACAGACATGTGTTTTACACACTAGGCTACTAACACCCAAAAAAAAGCTCTTGTCTTGTTGCAGACATACACATGCACACATCATCAGATCTTGTTTGGAGTAATTTGTGGCTGAGATTTTCAGTATTTGTAAATCTAGTACTTTTCAGTGTTCAATTATTCTGAGGGATTGAGGGACACCAGCTCTTCACACAACAGCATCTACAGCTTCAGCTAAAGGCTGTAAAATTCTGAGTTACCTGAATAAATGAAACTTTACACACTGTCCGGGGCCATAAAAAAGTTTGCTGTAGTTCTTTAAAACGGTAATAATAAAAACTGGCTACAGAAGTGCTACAGAAGAGGCCAGTTATAGAGAAGTTCTTGTGCATGGTATTTATTCTTTTTTTCTGAACATTACAGACAGTGTTGTGCACGAATGCTTTCAATGAACAGTGTTCATTGAACATGTTCCTGTTTTTCATGACCGATTAACCGAACAAATCTGTTTCCAAATTATGAATGGGGATGTGAGTGATGTTCACTCTCGTGAGGCTGAACACAGGTCACGTTTTACGTTTGCTGATTACAGGCTAGCATGAATGATGCTTCGAGTTGAGACGCTTCTGCCAAAGGCAGTTTGTTTAAACATTTGAGTCCAATTTTTGAAGAAATTGGTGTAGATTTAGAGGGAGAAAACTACAGGTTTTGTTTACTTTTAGTTATTTTCTGATCAGACATTGGCTGAATGTTGCATTTAAAGCAGACATGTTTTGTTTACATTTTGTGTTATATTGTCTGAATAAAATTTCCATGAAATGTATACCTGCACCTCGTTTATTTTTTCACTTTCACCCTAACATGATGCATTGCATAAGTGGTAAGTGGTAATTCTCAACCTTAAAATTGTTTATGTCTGTGACTGTTCAGTGGTATGACAGATAGAAAGAGTAGATTAAATGAGTTTCATATAAAACAACATTGAATAAAAAAAAAACCCCAAAAACGAATCAACAAACGTGAAATGTTTGGTAGTTCCCTTTCTCAAACACACTAACTTAACCTGCCAAATGACACGTGAGTGGAATTAGGTGTGTCTAAGCAACCTGATCTCATGACTTTTCATGCAGCCATCATGATATACAATGTAATCAAATTACGTGCTGTGATTACGCTTTAGGGCTTATTTTCGTGCTAGGACAACGCTTCACTACCCTATGTATTGAAATGTGCAGTGTGTAACCCCACTAAATTCAGTCAACTGTGCTGGACTCTGGCCCTCCATGACCAAATATGGGCATCACTGATGTTAAATATATAATGCTAACTTCTAGTCGTTGTCAGTGCAATTGTTTGACTGTCCCTTGAACCATGCCAATACTTAATAGCTCCTCTTCCAAGTATCACTTGATCGTTTTTTACTTTTCAGGCAGCACCTGAGGGGATGAACACTCACTCCTTCTAATCAAAACCACTGATGCTTCATTCCCGGAGAGTATTTATAACTCAGAAGTTCACAAGCGGCTCAGTTTGTTCCTTGGGTTCTGCCGAAGGTTGTAAAATGAGACGGATAACCTTGATGAAATGTTCCCTGGCATTAGAGCTGACATCATAATGGTGTGTTTGCCGGGCCAGGTACGAGTAGATGTTTACCTTTGAAGCCCCAGCGTACCTTTGATGTCATCTGACTTAATCACCACGTGTGCAGATCAGCCATGTTGTGACAACAGCCCTGAGGTCTTGCCGTGGATGACTACGTTCAAAATTAGACGACACGCTCCCCTGTAGCATCTAACATCCAGCCTGCCAGCTGCACAGAGCTTAAAGAGGCAAAGCCAAATCAACAGCAGCAATTCAGTCCCAGGGTTTACAAACAGAGACATCACACTTGGACCAGATAAGGTGTGTGATCCAGTAATAATGGTGACATAGCAGTCTTGTTAATAATTGATACTTGTGCAGTAGTAACATGCCCTGCAGCAGGGAGAGTGATGTGACCTCATGATTTCACTTTCATACCAACATCATGAACTCACAAAACATGTTAATCACTGTCCATTTTTCTGGCAGGCCAAACCAAGTGGGCAGCCTTGTAAACCAGAAGGTGGGAGCTACATGGGGCAATGTTTTTTATACATTGGTCCCTTATTGTCCATTCTGAAGGTCACTCTGAAATTTTAGGCAAACTAAAACAACTAACTAAACTGAACTTGCTGAGCTCTGCAGGGATCCTTAGTGACACCTGCTTCTCATTGATCTACACTGTAGGCACCACTGCTAGGAGGTTTCCTGATTTCAAATAACTAAAACTCCTCTAGGTGAAAAGATCTTGAACTCTTCCCTTTGAAACAAAATGGTCAGCCTGACCGATTGTCAGAGTTAACATCTCTGAGAGACTGAAACAAGAAGGGCATGGTAAGGATTAAATAATCACACTGTGTCTTTGTGAACCACAGAGATAAAGCCTTTTTTCCATTGTGACTGTACTGTAAATAGCTACTTAGCCAAAAGAGGTTGCAGGCCAAAGCCTTCTGGGTTACTCTTCAGCCAAATCCCAGCAACTCTAAAATCCTCAAGCTTAATTCATAAAGAAAAAAAGGCAGCATACTTTATTTTTGAATGTATATGTGTGAAGTATATAACGTAATACAATATCTGTGCCGATATTTATGGAGCTGACTGTTTCTTGTGATTCTCAGTTTAAATGAACCTTACAAGAAACACCAACAACCTCTCAAGAATGCCCCCTCACCTCTTTTAGCTCTTTATAGAAGGTGAGCACGAACACACTCCATGTGAGGGAGATGGAAGATTGATAGCATAATGACTGTGACCGCATGGTTTAGTAATTTAAACTGGGAGTATCAGCTTAAATTGTTTCATGGCTTTCTGCAATGATACATTTAACAACAGGTTCAGGCAAGTGAGAAGATGCGAGGGGGGGAAGAAAAAGCCTCTAACATTACAAGGCTTCTGGTGAAAAAGTACCTGGAAGACATGACACCATCGGCTCTGTGAAGAAGTGCATTGTAGGGAGCACAATGTCAGCTTTCATAATGACCTCTCTATAGAAGTCATGAGTGCAATACACTATGAAGCTTGGGTATTTGGTCACATTTTGCTTCATGTTAATAAACTGAAATACTGAAATACTATACTATGTTAAAGCTTGATTACATTTTTATCTTGGCCCACATAGATGTGATCAGCCACAAATGTTTGGGCATATCTAACAGGAAAATAAGCAACGTGTTAACAGCAAGTTAGAATCATACTTGACTCAAATCATGTTGAGCTGTTGTAATCGCTTATGTGGTTTCTGACACTATATAACACTGTTATCTACAAACAAGTGGCATTATAGGCCATTTTACATGAGCCCTGCTCCATAGCACTGACATGTTGCCATAACAGATTTTATTCAGTACCATAACAGTGTCATTACTGGTAACTATAATGACAGACGCCATAAAGTCTGATGCCATGACATCAAGCATTGTGATATATTTTATGATATGTTATCTCATGACCGAATATTACATCTGTCATGACATGTATGTGCATCACTGTTAAGTAGCAAGCTTGAAATAAAGTGTTAAAGACCCTTTCTATAGATAAATAAGGGCTGGAGACCACCTGAGTAACTCAATTTGAGATCACTTAACAACTTTTGTGTGATTCTTTTTAGGAAACACACTTTCATTATATGTTTGCTACAATAGGCCAGTGGCTTTCCACACTCCACAGTGTCGTGGCTGAACTGAGAAGTACTTTTAGCCACGTACTTCCCAGCATAAAGTGCATGAGTCACAAAATAACCTGTGCAATGACCTGATGGTACTCTGTTGTGTTGTGTTTAAACCATTATGATTATGAGTATTATTATCTTCATAATTTGTGCAATAGTTTACCTTCTGCAAAATCATGCTTTTTTATCATGTTAAAACAGTATCATTATGTGCAATATTTAATTATTATGTGCAGTAGTCTTACCATGTGAAATGTAGTGCAGTTTTCTTTTACTTTAGATTGTGGATTGTTCTTGTTTGCATTGGTCTCTGCAGTAACACAAGCAATTCCTACAGAATTAGGAAAGTTTTCAGATACTGATTATTTCCTAGCAAAATGAAACAGGCAACCCCTCAGAAACCCAACATGCCTTGGTTGATCGGCTGTTTGCCATAAAGGGAAAATGGAGAATCTCCAAAGGGTTCCTTAAAAATAATGTGAATTTAAAAATATTCTAAGCATCTGCTGCTGAATTTTCCTTCACATTCAGACTGTAATTAGGATACCTATTAGTCCTCATTAGATCATTGGACAAAAAAGGTCACCCCCTCCCCATTTAATGACAGTACATTACCCCCATCATTAGCAGTTCAGAGCAAGGTCAAATGTCACAGTGAGGGTTAGTGCAGCCCAGCTGGATGCAGTGCTATAAGGACAGGCACAGTAATGTTAATGGAGTGACTAATGGGACAATAGGTGAAGGAATAAAAGAGGATGCATCTCTGTTGTCTATCCAACAAAAAAGGCAGTTGCAAAGTCTGTCCCCCTTTGGACTCATTAACTGGTGAATTAACGTGTAACCATGGCTAGGTGCTATTAACCTTGCTAACCATCTACCAAAACCTTTTACAAGCCACGGGAACTTTTCTGGTTATATCAGGCCATTTACAATAGACTCTAAAGGCAGGGTTGGGACAGAGACAAATTCAGTTTGAGGGAGGCATTGTCCCATTTGAGAACCTTCCCAGGTTTCATGGCTGATCCATCTGTGAGGTTCGCTAGTTGCTAACTGTGGGAAGGTGTTGAAGGATTGCTTTCAAACCACATCCCTGAGGAGAAAGACTACACCACTGCTGCTGCGACTACTGCCGCTGTCCTCTATTGTTGATGGTGTCTCAGGAGTAGAATGTAGCACAGTGGCATTCTCTGCCGAAACCAGTGCTATGCTAAGCTTTAGCAAGCCTTAGCAATGAGCGGTGTCTCAAAAGCCTTCATCTCTCATTACAGCTGGGGGAAACCATGAAGAAACTAGCACCTGCAAGACCAGTGTGGGAAGATGAGCTGCAGTCTTTGAATAGCTTATTGCGTGTAAAATATTTGGTCAGGTCGTAAAGGCATTAGCCTCATGCTGCACTACAAACAAAGGCATTAAGCATTAGCAGACATTAGCATTGTCTTTTTAGGCTGTTGTTTCTTCAGAAACCAAATTAGGGCTGGCAGGGCTGGACTTTAAGACGGCCATAACCAGGAGACGTTGTAAATCTATTAACCGCTCAACAATGCTTTATTGGCTCAATTAGGAAAGCACAAAAGTGTTGCAAAGAGTGGTATTTAAAGTATTTAGAGCTTTTTAAGATGTTTTTTCAGATAGGAAGCGTCCCCTAGACATTTAGCTCACAACCATTTTAAAGCAATTCATAAATTCCAGCTGACTTACTTTACCACGTATTTGTAGCAGTAAACTCAATTCACAACTAATAATTCCTGCACTTTGATAGTAAAGGTGCCAAATTGTCTTTCATCAATTTCATAAAAGTACCCCTTTTTCTTGAATAACTAGTTTCAAATAGAAATGTGTGTTTAAAAAAAAACACTTTGAGTTGAAGAACCTTCCTTATGAACCTTGAAGTACCTTTAGCCTACATTATGTGGTTGGTTTTTAAACTTGCTAAAGGTTCTTCAAACTCAATCTCACTCCCAAAAAAAGGTTCTTTAAAGAACCATACCCCATTTTTGTAAGGTTCTTTTGGTTCTCCAAAGTATCATTCACTTTTTTAGGGGATCAGAATGGTTCTTCTATAGTATTTTTAAGAGTGTATTCTAAAATGTTTCTCTCACCAAAAATTAAAAAAGCAAAAAATATTTGCTTTTAAAATTCCCTCCCTTTTAATAGACCATTGTAATGTCTGAGGCTATTCTGAATTGATATCTTTATGTGAGAGACTCACACAACTGTGCTTTTGAGTTTTTCAGTCTCTTCCTTCCACAAGTACAAAAACATGAATGCAGCCTACAGTGTCAGCCTGAGCTAGCTTGAAATCACAGCCTTGATTAATTGCTCCATGAGTTTTGTTGACTCTGAGATGATTTGAGTGGAATAAGCAGGTTGAAACAGGCCTCTGCTAAGTTCTGTTTCTGTCTTGGCCTTTATCATAGACTTGTTAAAGCAGACGGTAATATATTTTTATTGTAAAGTGGTACAGTATATTTTACTTCCCATCAGCAAATAAATATATATGTAATTACTCCTCAGGTAGTATGATGCAGTCATTAATGGTTATACTGCAGTTCTGAATAACTCAATTGTAGGCTCTGAAAATACAGCCAGATATAATGGGCTTAAACCATATTTATTTGTGGAAATATTACAGCAAAATATACTTGCATCATACATTAATGGCCAGGTAAAAACTGGAGTGTGTATTCTGTGGATTCTGAAGCTTTATGCAAGTTGAAGTCCTTTGAAGTTATGAGCGCAATCGGCCCTATACATTTTTATGAAACAGGTCAAGATTATTCCCTCTATTATTAAATGGTAGCATATGACATCTGCCATCACATTTTTATGTCAATGTTATGCACCAGGTTACTGAATAATTTTACGGGTCAAATTATAGTTTTTCTTTGGTGGTTGTTTGATGTGATGGTGGTGGCAGTGGTATGGAGGCTAATGTCGCTTTTCCATTGTTATTAAGAACCTTGGTGTCACTGCTTTCTGACTATTGCAATGTCATCACAACTTCAAAAAGAGACCATTGCCTTTTACTGTCTGCACAAAAAATCATCAGTGGAGATACCAATTAACAACTGGGGAGCTGGGGAAGTACAATCACTACTGTCTGTTTGAGCTGAAAATATATTACGTGGGGATATTTCTTTGACATTTACAATTTTTTCTTTAATACTGGGAGAAATGTGCCTAAACAATGGCAAGAAAATATATAAAAACTCAGAAAAGATTGAAATAAGTCATAAAGTGTGGGGAGAGAATTTTGCATTTGAAACACCTAAAGGGGCCGTTGGCTGGCATTCATCCCACCATATTTTAAACAAGACAAATAATGTCGAGGTATGTGTCAAATATAAAATATAAGATCTATATTGCCCTCACTGCTTGATCTGGTAAAATGTGCATCAGTGTAATTCAGTGTATATGTTTCTTATGACTTGGTCTTCTAAGTGAAGCAGGTCTCTAACTGAGACAGAAGAAACTATGCAAAAGCCCAAAACTATATGCTTCTCATTTATTGTAAAGAGGTATTGTCCAATTAAGCTTGAACTGCAAGTGAACTGCATCTAAACTGCATAACTGAGCCAGACACCAATTTGCAAACATCAGCAGTCCCATCATGCCACAAGGATAAATGTTCTTGTAGGAACACAAACATCCAAGTGATATTGTTCCCATTATATATTTTCCCAAACTACAAATCCATGAATTTGATTAGAACCTCAGTGTTCTCAGTTATCACATGGGGATTACCCTCCCTCAGGCTCCCCTCATATGGTCCAACCACACTAGACCAACCAAAGTGGAAAGTTGGCATTGAAATATTCTTTTGAAGTGGATAACTCTTCAGAAAGACTTATGATGTTACAGGACTTTAAAAAAGACTTATGATGTTACGAATCGCTCTAGAAGAAAAAAGTCAGTGTGTGAAGTATCATAATGCTATTATGGTCATCTGCTGTGTGTATTTCCAAGCCGGATGCCAAGAGCTTGGTTACATGACCCAAGAGCTCATGAGTCTGATCTTTGAACAGATTAGTTCTGATTTCTGTGACACTGTATCCTGACTTGAAGATTTCAATGTGGAACCATAAGGGACTTCTTTTTTTTCAACCTCAGTCATGTCTTTGTCTTCTCTGTCCTGGCATCCAAAGGGTGGAACTTCCATTGGAGCTAATGCCTGACTCCAGATCCTTCTCCTTCAGTAACTTTTCAATGAGTACTAATGTAGTGCTTAACTTTTCTGGCAGTTTCTTAGCTGAAGGGTATTTTGTATTCTAACCTGCTTGCACTAGCTTTAACGATTGTGGTGTATTACTTCAGCTCTAAAATTGAAGTTACTTTATAACATACTCAAATATGTAAGATTAGAATTTGTGCATCCTGGCTTACTAGCTATTTGTACTGCAAGCGAACTAAATGTTTCAGGTGCTAGCCACTTTCGGTTGAATTCTGCATTTACTGATTTTCCTGTGAAACTGAAACTTTAGCTGTATGTTTCAACACAAATCTGCAGTTACATCAACTTAAAAAAAAGTCAACATTATGCATACAGATTTCCGAGTAAACTGAACTTTTGTATAGAAACTTGTTTTAACTTTACATTAAGTTAATACAAGTTGACCAAATGTTGAACTTCCCTGTACTTCATAATCCAACTTGGTGTACAGTATTATACAAACGTCCCATCAATTTGTAAATACTGAAAAATCACATTTTGATATTACGCCAAGTTAGATTATATTACACCAAGTTAGCTTCCAAGAAGAGCGAAAGCTGTTATAGCTGCAAAGGGGGGTGTCCAACTCCAGTCTATGTATTTGAATACAGTGTTATTAAAGTCCCTATTGGTGTAATGGCCAGGCTTCCCAATACTTTTGCCCATATAGTATAAATTGGCTGTCTGATTACATTTGGAATGAGGGACAAATGGTTTGAATGTACCACTCTTCCTTTAATATTTCAGACTTTATCTATTTGTTTTGATGTTGTTCGCAGACTGTAATGAGAAACTGTAAAAACAGATTCAGGCGTATGTGGAGTGGTGACAGACGTGTGATCCTCCTTCTGTCACCACTGTGCATATCTCATTTCCCATGCAATGCTCTCATCTGCACTGGAGGTCTGCAGCAGATATGAAATTCAGGTGGAGGTGTTAATGAGACCTGCTCGGAGACTTCCAGGAAGTTTTGACGTCCTGCAGAGGGGCACCAGCTTGTGTCCCGAGGTGATGCCGTCTTTCTCTCGTCTTGTTCACCGCAGCCTCAGCTGCGTGTATTTCTCTCAACACCCCCTCATCACTTACCAAACCTACCATTAACAGCTGCACTTTGACTTCAGGCCTGGAGTCTTTCACTCACGGCGGTAAAAGCAACAAGAGCTACTGGAGGACGTTGGTTTCTTTGTTTGTGTATGTGTGTGTCTAATTAGACAATTTTTCTTTGGCACCATTCTGAAATTTGATTACAGTTTATGAATAACAAAAACATGTACAATTGAAAAAAATGTAAACAGCTGTCTCATGTTTTTTTATGGATCTGTATTTCAGCATATTATGGATTGAGTAATTATACTGGAAAAATGTTGATACTGTTTTAAAGTGTTTGTTTATTTTCTCGCAATCCTCAATTAATTTGTTCTTTCTGTTACTCGTTTAGTTTTTGCTAAAGAAACTGAGTTCACCGTAAATATGTTAATTGTGTTATTGTTGTATTTAGGTGTCAAAATAATAATATTATTAAAAGTACGAAAATGTATTTATTCTGTAATTTGAGCAAGTAAGATGAATGTGATTAGACATGATTATCAACATAGTATGATGTGGTTAATCAGGTTTTTCTATGCAGTACTTGCTGCAATTATTTTAAACATTTGACAGCATTAGCATATTTACTTCAGTTGGTGAGGACAAGACATATCACTTCATTCTACTCAATGTAAAGTTTTACAGTTTGGTCCTCCCCTGATTTTTTTAAACTGCTGAAGAAGCTTCTCCTCAATGACAGTGGCTGGACGCTCAAGCTGAATTGACATAGCCTCTGGGGAAATTCCTTTCTGAGATCAAACTATGCTGTACACACACTGTATTTAGGTGTTTATCCTGTTTGTAACATGAACTCTTTTAGTGAAGGCCTCCCTCCACTTTACATTAAACCTTGCTGTTGTTTCCTACTAGAAACAATATTAATCGAGTAAGAGATATACTGAATCTCACCCAGTCAGAACTCTGTGATTCAGCTTCTAGGTAATGAAGGTGGGTTCTTTTGAAGACTAAAAGATTCCACCTCTGTATCATCCAGTGTCACAACAATCATGAATCTAGCCATAAGATGTAGGTACTGGGAGCAACATGTTTGGTTCTTTTTGGCTCTTTTTGTGCTCCACCCGCAAATGTTTTGAAACAGTTGACATTTTGGAATGCGTTTTTTTAGAATAACACAGGGTTGAGTTTAAAAATGAACCACCAATTAGATTGAGTTGTTGTTGCTTCTCAAAATTTGGCAGATAGGCAATTTTGTTGTGTAATACGAATGATAGCACAAATAATCTACACCTGATCTAGGATACTTCACATGCACAGAAACAAGCATCATTTGAAAATAATAATGAATTCCAAATGAATAAACATGCATTATCATTTTGAATGATTGAATTTTGTGATGTTCACTCTGTGTGCTGTGGTGTGTTCATGACAGAATGATTACTTTGACTTTTTTCACTTTAAATTCAAGGCTTTTTGAGAAAAACCGACTCTTGAACTGAACCGTGACTATAAATTCTTAAAACTGTTATTAAATTAGGATTTCAACAAATACACGCTTTCATTCAGCACAAAGTGAATGGTCACCCAAAACATTCAAATAAAACACCAAAACTCATTTTAAACTGCTCCAATGTGTCCAGTTCTTCATTAAGGTTGTACAGGCTTGTGGATGTGTGTTAGATGTGTGTGAGATTGTGTGTCTGCCCTACAATGGTCTGTCAGCTCTCCACCTGATTCTCTACATGTTGCCCGTGTGAGCGCTGGGATAAGGACCCTGGTTCAGGATAACCGACTCAGAAAATGAATTAATTTGTACTCCAGCTAAAGCTGAGGTACCTGAACATACTATCTCAATGTAACTCGACATTCCATACAGTTTTAAATATGAAGTCCTGGCAGACTTTATGGGTTCTGAACTGTATATTTTTTTTAAAGGAGAGAACAGCTCAGTCAAACCCCATATATTATAGGCTGAATGTCTCATAGAGTTGAAAAAAGGAGAGGACAGCACAGTCAGACCCCATAAATTACAGTTGAATGTCTCATAGAAAGCACATGCTTTGCGAAGGCATGCGGGCAGACCTGCTTTCTCCTGGCCTCTGATGTAAAAGCCTCTCAAAGGTGTAAACAACTCAGAAGTCAATCTGCCCGTCCTCCCTGAGTGCGTTTTCAGCAGTGGCGTACGGCGAACGGGAAGTCAGTGGCCTGTACCTGTGCACAGAGAGCCAGTCAGGCAGGTTTGCTGCAATTATTTGAAAAAATGTTTTAGTCCCTGAAGGCTTTGGGCCTATGTGGGGAGAAACTTGTGTGGAGTTCAGTGAACTGACATGCAGACACTCTGTCAGAATATTTTGCTGTTTGGTCCACTCTTAGAATCAGAATGAGAAAACTTTAGATCCCAGAAGAACCTGCTTCTGCTATGCAGAGACAAGAACAATATAAAATCAAATAGAAAGTCAAAATAGATCTCCAGACAACTATCCAGCAAAGCCTGAAATACACTATGCTATATAAACAAATGCTGTGGAATAAATACTACAAATAAGTAATTTACGGTTAAGTGAAATACTAATGGTGGTTAGGTATGTCATTGCAGGTAATAGAGATAAGTAGTAGATCAGTAGATTTGACATAAGTAATGATGTTTAACATACTAAGAATATTGGAATATTATAATATAATATATATATATATATTATTCCGTTTGTCATAGTTTGACTTTGAAACTAATAGGAAAAGGCCCAGAATTGAACCAGTAGACAAAGCATTCAAATAGTAAATATAGTAATTAAACTATACAATTATCTGGGTAATTATGTAGTATCATCCATAAATAATCGTGTAATATAAGCTAAATGCTGATTATATTATCTGAACTAATTGATAATGAACAAATCTTTTGGCTTTACAGTGATTTTTACATTCGAAGAACTGTAAAAAACTATGTAACACGTTGTATAAAAATCTCACTACTGTACTGCCTTTCAATGTAAATTTCAGCAAACTTTTTAAATTACATTTTGTGTTTGTCTTCAAGCAGCCAGTAATTTGTTGCCCTTGTCAGAAAACACTGCTAAAGTAAAATGATATGAAAATGAGTATGGTAATGATTGGTTATTCAAATGAATAAGATCAAGAATATCCTTCTAAAGAGCAACTGACACTCAGAAACGCTCTCAGTGTTTAAATCTTGTTTAGTCACCCTTTCCATTATGAACTTTAGCCATTAGGGGAAGGGTGTAGTGCTGGGAGGTTTGTGGGCACAGAGAATTGAAGTAGTTTGGGATGATGGTGAGTGCTCCTCATGTTCACCCAAATTTGTTGGAAGTGGAGTGGAGGAGATGCCAGCTCACATGTCAATCAAACCCCTACGCTCTGCCCTTTCTAGTTAGGCTGCTACAGTGAGGTCTGCTGCAGTCTGAGCTTGCTCTCTTTACAGTTATAAACTGTTATATATATAACCCTGTTTTCTGTTTTCCTCCATAACAATTTGGACCATGTTCTCTAAACTATTGCCCAGCTGATCACCATCAGGGCTCCAGGTCACCGCCTCATCCTGGATCTGCAATCTGTTACTCCTCCATTCAAGGGAAACTTCTATTCAAAAGCTCCGATGGAGACTGTTGTTCCTCTTGGTGTAGACTAGAGACCCTCAAAATACTCTTCACTCAGACATCATCATAAACTCCCTCTTCACTAAACCTATTCTCTTAGCCATAGACTGCAGTGATTTAGTCTGTACAAAATGACCTTCTATTGTTAATCATCTCCATAGAAACTCTTTCTTACTCTCTGGGTTGACCAAAGGGGGATGGGTTCCCCATTACAGTCTTGGTGCTTCCTGAGGTCTTGCCACATTTAGGGTGTTTTTCCTAACCTCTGTTGCCTTTGACTTGCTCACTAGGAGCTTGGACCTGAACTCTGTAAAGCTGCTGGGTTGTAAACAGCACTATGATTTAAAATTAATTTGAAAACAAATAATGAGAAAGCAAACTTTGTCTGAACTTTTTGTTTTCACATCTGTTTGGTTAAGCAGAATCCACAATAAGCAAGAGGGAGCTCTGTTCTGCAGCTCTAGTCACCTCCAGCGAGCATTTTTACAGCGGTTGCCTCCACCATTCCTGTGGGGACAAGTTCAGAGATAGGTCGTAAAGGAAGCCCATATTACACTCAGTGAGGCAGAGGAGGAAAAACACAGCCCTGCAGGTTGCGATTAGCCCCAACAGCCTGCTGAGCCATGCAGAGAATACATGTCCTCATATACATTTCTATGCTTTTAGAAAAATAAAAACATTACAAAGAATATTTAAGGGTAAGCACAACCAGGCATACTAACAAATAACAACGAATGGAAATTAGTAACTAGCTATTAGCATGAAGCCATTTGCACTATGTGAATTGATGAGAATATGTAGACTGGGAATATTTCCAAGTGTGTAATCATGGTTATTAACAGGAAGTTACAGTCTACTGGAGGTGCACATGACATGTTTCTCCATCTGGAAGAGGAAGGAGGAGCCACAAAACAGCCAGTTTGAAACTTTGTAAACTGTCTTGCAGCTCAGAGACTTGGTACCATTCAGCAGCAGCACCTGTCCACCATTAACGAGAAGAAAGAAAGAGAAAACAGAGAAAAAAAAGTGAAACATGACCCAGCAAAACAAACTTTAGATCACTGGACCAAACCCTTTAGGATATTTAATATATGTGATCTTTGTTCTGACTGGCCTCTTTGTGTATAGCCTCAATGCAAATGCAGTCTAGGCTGAAACACTACTTATAACTTCAGACAGAATAGGAGGGGCTTAACAGTAATAGGCTTAATGTTGTATCCATATCAGTGTTGTCACAAAGCAATTCAAAGGGCTATTTTTGTAGATTAGTATATGCACTGTGAAGTGTAAATGGTACTTAGCACATAAAACTATTATTTAAAAAAAGTGAGGGTGAGTTTTGTATGATAAGGGCTTATTGAAATGGGATATAGAGATAAATAATACTTAAGACGATAGGACTCATTGGATTAAAAGTTACTTTATGTTTAAGAGCAACACTTTAGTTCAGAGGAATTAAGGATTATTCGGTGATGTACAGTTGCTTCTCTTAAATACTACCTTCAGTACCATCAGTGGAAACGGAGGAACCATCAGTGGAAAAGGACAAGGGAGGAAAACAAGAAGCGTATAATCCTGTGGCAACTGCGCTGTTTTATGTTTTATGATGACACATGGCAACACAGTGGTAATCAACGACTTCAGATCAAACCTCAAAGTGCCATGTGTAGCTGAGACCGTTCACTTCAAAGAGCTAAGACCACAGAGGTGTGTGAGGCCACCCACAAATGCAGCAGGCCTCTAAAAACAACAGAGATAAGCCCAGAGCCAAGGAAAATAACAACTGCTCCGTTCTGATCTTAAGAGAGAAGATGCTCAGTGTATCGGTTCAGAGGTTTTTCCATGAAATTCATTAACCCGTAGAAATGTAGAAAAGTATTAGTAAAATCTCATTTAAACATATAATAGCATAAAACAGTCTACAACTAGTGTTTGCTCTCCTACACACTTGCAATTTGCTGTGAGTTTGAATTCACTACCACACGGCCGCTCTCTGGTCCCCCCTCTCTTTTCAAGTTTTTCCCTCCTACTTGTGCAGACTCTATCCTGAACATTCTCCAGGAAACAAAGATCTTGTGTTTTTTCCATTTGTTTCTAAGATTTTAAATACAATCATTTTTGTTCTTCTTAGGAATTTGCATTTGATGACATTTTTTATGGCATTAACCAGATGCTTTTATCCAAAGTGACTTCCACTCTCTCACTACAGGGGGCAGTCTCCCTGGATCAACTTGGGTTTAATGCTCTTGCTCAGGAACCCAGTAGTGGTATGCTGGTCCAGAGGCAAATGTCCTACTGACTACGTTCCTATTATCATAGTATGTTTTTAAAATTAGAATAACTGACATGATGACTGACTGACGTCTGACGCCTCCAACATCAGCACAACCTGGGGGAACTTCCATACAAGGATCTGCTTTGCCACATGTTAATAATTTGCTGGGCTTCCAGGACAGATCCTAGCTGTTCCCGTTCAGAGGGTTAATATTGGTTAGTATGAAATTCCTGGTGATTTGAGTTTCCAGTGTGAGGCTGTGGATGTGAAGCAGAACTGGTTATCTTTGAGTGGTCTGAGGTTAGAGAGCCTTTGTTCGCCCTCAAGACACCTACCTGCCTGCAAACATCCTGCCTGTGGTCGGCTAATTTATGTTTTTTTAGCAGTAACCTGTTCTCACAAACAGCCTGGGGTGGAAAATACACTGAAATTGTCTATTTCGGTTCAACGATTGTTCTTCAACAGCTGAGCTTGCTTTTAAGCTGTAGGACATAAAAGGGTAGTTTTTAACAGAGTGGTTTAGTAAAAAAATCATATTTACCCACTCATCCCAGATGTAGTCAATCAACTAAAACAGGTTTGGCGTCCAAATTGTGCTTCTTAAACTTAGTACTGGAGGCTAATGCCATTATCAAACACTAGAAGTCAATAGTCACCACGTAGTAAAAATAGTTTCTATGAAAATACATAATGAAAACCCAAAGGCACCGAGATCTTAATTAAATCAGGGCTGACTTGTGGATATGGTGTAGGACTCTAGTTTATGGCCTGATGGGCAGGGAGTGGTCAGACAGTTGTGGATTCAAATCCCAGGATGGCTAGTGGCACCAATGAGTTACCCTTGGGCAAGTTACCATCCCCACACACTGCTCCCCGAGGCTGTGTTCCTGGATGCCTACTGCTTCACTTGGTGAACGGGTTAAATCCAGAAAAGGAATTTCACATTGTTAACACTGTGTGCAATGATGTATTCATGCATGACTTTAACTGTGTTCATGCATGACTATAAGGGGCCACTGAATACCAGTAAACTGTGTTAATTTCTTCCTACCAGTGAGTCTGATTGGTTTGTCCTGAAAAAGCAAAAAGGTGGTTAATTCCCATGACGTCCAAACTGATTGAATAAAGTCTGTACCATGTTCCCCCTCCGACTAAATATGAAAGGTAATGGAGGGCCCCTGTACAAAGTTTAAGCCTAATCCTGGAGTAGGAATCATGGAAATATAGTTCAGAAAAAACTAATTGACTCAGAACATTCAATCTTTGTCTTTTATTTGTCCATTACTTTTCTGGAGTGTTTTATTTTATATTTACTATTGTACTTGCCTTTGTGTGCCTGTGCAGCCATAACATAAGCAATTTCCTCCAGGATCAATAAAGTTTTCTGATTATGATCTCCTACTCTGAATTGCTTTATTGTTTTTTCTGTGTTTGTTTTTCTTGTTTGTTTTTATATCTCGTATAAAGCCCAATGTAAACTCATAAAGGCATTGTAGAAATAATTATAATTATATGTGTCATTATGAAAAATGTGTTCTAGTTTTGACTGAGCTGTAACTCCGCACTCTTCTTGTCTGTACATCCCCCTGTTGCAGCGTCTTGACTTTCAACCCAGTGCTCTCATGGGCAGGGTCCGGAAATTATCTCACCACGTGATCATCAAGCTGTCAAGCTAAATCTCAGCAATAATCCACAAAGTTTGCCTTAGGCATGCCATGCAGCAGTCCAAATCTTCACAGAATCATAATTACTGCAGATTCGTCAGGTACAGACTGCTGCCTTAACAAACCCCGAACTGATTCAAACTTGATTTGGAATCCATCTTCATCCTCATGTTCTGGTTCTAAGAAATAGGAATTGAAGGAATTGGAATAGAACCTTTATATGTTTTTTACATTCATATATCCCATTAACATGAGTTATTTCAAGGAAGTAGAATTTTAATGGTTCATTAAAGAAGCAAAAAGGATTCTTCTAGGTAAAGTATGAGCCAAATGGTTCTATTTTACAGGCACAAGGAACAATGCTGTGAATAAATGCTTTTCCAAAACAAACAAAGGGATCCGTATCCGAGCCGTAAACGAGCTGCTCGACAGCAGGGTCTAAAGGGAGCATCACTGCTTTCTGATTGGTCGAAATAAAATGACAACATGTAAAGAGGCCTCTGTTTTTGTACTGTCTGTGCAAAAAACAACAGTGAAGGTACAAACTAACAACTGGGAAGTCAACAAAGTACAAGAAATAATGTCTGTTTGTGCTGAAGATAAATTTCAGTGCAAGATTTTTACGATGTTAAAGAACACTGTGAGAAGCCCGAAGGTGTACCAGGACATCACTGAGTGAGCCGGATTTGATTTTCATCGAACGGCTAAATATTCCTGAGAAAATAATGTAAAATTTAACAATATCAGTAATTGTCCTGTGGACCTCAAAAGTTTTTGGCACTTCTTCTCTACACAAAATGGTTGCAGTCTTAAATGGGGATCTTTGTGTTAACAATAGTGGAACCCTTTCTGGTGATATGTAGAACCATTTAAAATTTCTTCATAGAGACATACACTAGATGTTCCCGATTTTACCTGGGCCTGATTAGATGAATCATTTAACCAGGCAAAGGATCATTTAAGCACTGTTTTTTCCTGAAGATCCCTAAAGAACAAACTTCTGTATGAGTTGTTTTGCTGTATGATGATGATTTACCATTTGTTTTGCTGCCAGCACGGATTCGTATCACTTGTGTTGCAAGGGTTAGGGCCCTTTTTTTGGGAACTTCATCAATGGTACAGACATCAGCATGCTTTCTTCAATATACAGAACTTCATTATGTCACCCAATGAAGTCATTTGCAGTGACTTCAGTCTTATAGTTCCTTTCTTGAGTTGGTGAATGAAACTTCTTGGAAAACAAATCTGTTTCCTCTGGATACTTTAATCTACACAAAGCCATCAGGCCTAGTGACTGCCCGAAGACAAGAAGACTTTGAAGTACATCAGGCATCGAGATGCTCCTGAATCAGGATCATCTAACGTACTTCTTTCCACAATCAGGCTACCAGCACCGATAACGTTTGGATGCCTGACTGCGATTTGTGTTTTTTATGCCTCATCAGTAGCTGGAGCTATCCACCAAAAACAGAGCGAGGGAGAGCGTGAGAGAGAGAGAGAGAAAATCACATGCCATATCATGCTCATTCTCTCCCGGGATCACTGAGGTGCTCATCTTTGATCAAGTTAATTCATTAAAAAAATCTATCCAGTTCCAAATCCAGCAGAATGGAATGCACCTGCAGGTGTTTGGAGAGCCTTCAGAACTTGGTAGTGGTGAACAGGCTGATGTTGATCGAAGGCTGAGGCTTTGAACCAAGAATATTCAGATTATTTTTCATGTGACCACAGTATTTGGGATTATGGTGGGAAACAGAGCCCTTCAGTAACGGTTTTATCAAAATCAAAGTGTGTTTACTGTTTATCACATTATGGCATATCAAATATCTTGGAGATGATGTGCAGCGTAAACACAGTCGCAAGTGCTGAAGTATGAAGCTGCAAGAAAGCCAGAGCATAACCTTAGAAGATGTATGGATGTGACCTTATAATCCCTTTGTGAAAATCAGTCCACTTGACCGCTGTTTGCTCTCCTATATGCTCGCTGTTTGCTGAGCTTCTCTCTGCTGGTTTCCCCACCCACTTGTGGGCAGGAACTATTCTGAGAGTTCTCCCAGGTTCAAAAATATTGTGCTTTTTTCTTTGTTTTCTTAGACCTAAAATATAAAAAATTTGTTCATTTTTGTTCTTTATGGGCATTTGTATGTGATGAAGTTTTTAAAACATGCCATCACACAATATATTTTTATTATTAATCCATGTTTATTAGATTTTAATAACTTTGATTCTAGGTAACAAGGAAACAGCAAAGCAGAACTCCCATTTAAAACATTATTTTTTGCAGTTTGACGGCAATTTAGGATTTGTTGTGCTTCCAGCACAGATCTGTGGTCCTCACAGTGTTAATACACAATGTACTGGTCATAGTGGAATTTCCACACTAAAGTACTTTGGGATTTGTGTTTAGCAAGCACCCCAATGCCCCTTGTCTGTATTGTCTTTATACTCTACTGTCCTTTAATCATTAATAATTTCACATAGTGCCAACTAACATATTTATTAGTTGACTAATTACATTGTGCAAGCCCTAAGTAACTTAAAGATTAGTAAAATAAAAGATTCAGTCATCAGATGTGCACAAAATAATACTATGCAGTTAAAAAAATGTAAGAGGGATAATCTTACCCTTTCAACAGTTATTAATTAAACAGTACACTCAGAATTCTTCACACAAAATGTGTTATCGTGCTTCTTCCCACAAACCTGCTGCTGCTGTTTTGTGCCTCTGCTCCTGTTCTGGTCTGATCCAGACTTGCATTGATTATTTTTCAACACAAACCACTTGTTCTCCACAACCACAAAGGTATCTGTCTAGTGTAGTCACGCTGATTGCAGGAAGATGATTCATATCACAATAGAAGCTTGCTGGAGGCTTTTTTGGAAGGAAATCCCCATCTTATATCATTCTTTTTAACCTGAGAGCAAATGTCACGATTAATGAGGCTCCGCACGACAACATAAACAGCTCAGATGAAAGAGCCGAATAAAATTAAGCATCACAATTGAGGTTTCTCAACTGAGGAGCTTTGGGAATTCCCTGCTAAAATCGCAACCAGCAGGAGGTTGGTTTCTTCTAGCTTTTCCCAGGAAGGAAGCACAATTATAAATTTGCTTACAGTCTGAATGTTTTGTACTTTAATATATCCCAGTTTGTCCTGTTAAAGAGTCCAGATTCTACACTTTCTTTGCTTTCATTTTTTTTTCCTTTTTTACAATTTTCATATTTATTAACCCCTCTTATAGTTTTGAATGGTGTTAAGTATTAAAAATGATCATAATACTATTTTAATCCATTAGAATGAAAAATGTGAAAGTGAAATGCAATTTACTGTTAATACTATCACTCAACCTGCTGCACAACTTTTAAAGCTCTATTTCAATAACAATACTTCTTATTGCATTAACATGAACAGACAAAAAAAACTAAATTGGTCGTGACATGCAAATATAGTCATGGTTGTGACATCCCAACCCAGATGAGTAAAAAAAAAAAGCCACTGATATGAACTGGGGAGCTGGCAGGTCTTTAACAGTCTTTTATTTCCCCTTTTATTTCAACCAACAGAAAAGGAAGTGACATTTTCCATGATGTGGGCACTTTAATTGATTAATTTTATGAATGTAGTGAAGGGGGAAGGGCTACAGCTTGCCTGGTGGTTCACATGATTTGTAAAAAGACTGTGTCTCCATCCCTAAGCGCCATTATACTTCTTGTGGTGTTGGATCATGCACGAGATTGCTGGATTTCTTTTTACAGAGACAAGCATCTGAGAAATCTCTGCCCTACGAGATAACAGACAAGAGTGACAAAATGGGGCTGCTTATATTGTTGAAGCATGGCACACTGGCTGTGAAAGCTGTGAATTCAGGGCCTCTTATCAGTGAGTGAATCCAGAGATTTGTGGTTCAAACAAGCCGACGAGACCGATCTGGGTAGAGTTTTTATATGTTTTCTTCGACTGATCTCAGATCCGATTTCAGTCCTTAAACCCCAGCCATTACTGTATTGATTTCTTATTCGTTTCTATATTAACAAAATATATTACTTGAACACTTGGTTTGCCTTGTTATTAGTGAATGTTAATAATGTATAATTGAATGATGTGTATATTAAACACACACGTGACTGATCTGAGGTCAGTGCATGCACAAACAGTGACTGATAGAGGGCGTGCAGTCGCTGCCTAGCGCGATCTAGGTGAGTGCACAACAAAAGGCTGTGAATGGGCGAGGAGACGGAACTCAAACACTGATGTAGCTGCATTCCGAGAGGTTCGTGATGTGAAACAGCAAAGCGGTGGGAAACAATGATCACATTCATCAGATGTCATTTTCCTTTTCTTTTATCTTGTTTTTTTTGCCCCGCTTCTCCCATCATAAAATAATGCATGCACCTCGGCCAGAAGTGGTCCTTTGTTAAGAGTTCATGTCTGAGCCCTGACCTCATTTTTGTGACTATACTGCCCAGGTACAGTACCTCACACTCTCACACACACTCTAAGGAACACACACACACTCTAACCCACTCTCTCACCTATTCTCTCACGCCCTCTCTCTCTCTCTCTTTCTCTCTCTCTTTCTCTCTCTCACACACACACACGTATTCCTGTCTTTTTGTGTTCTTTCCTTGCTGTGAGTGTATGTATATGCTGTTTTGCTATACCTAACCCAGTCCTTAGATATAAATTTCAGCCTAATCTTCTGCGTCTAGGAACAGTACAATAGAAAATTTGTCATAATAACACAAAAAGCCAAAGAAACCCTGATGACTTGAAGCATTGTAACAGATGCCAACGAGCACATGAAGCTGAAGCACCTGCCCCTTGACTTCTATAAGAAATGATTGTAGAGTCAGTCGATTGTTTGTGAAAACCAGCCATGTTACAAATGCAGATGAAGGAGAACAACAGTGGGTTATTCATTTAACCTCAGGAACCAAAAAGCCATTCTTTGATGCCCACAGGCAAAAAACTTTACTCCTCACAAAGAGAAAAACATACTCATACATGTACTGCTGCTAACAGCTACCTAGTCCATTTTTTTTTACAAAAATGCAGTCACTTCAATTTTGTCAAATTATTGAGAAGAGCATGACAGCAGACCCACATCAAATTCTGAATACATTGTTGTCCCTAAGATGACAGCTGTGGTGGTGGAACTACTAAATAAACAGCCAGGAGTTCAGAAGTATTCGAGAGACTAAAAAATCTTGCTGTGATCACAGAAACTGGACTAACCTGGTTTAAATCATGCCTAATAAACCAATATCACTTTGCAGATGAAACATAAAATAGCACATACAAAAGTTAAACTTGGAGTCCCACAAGTTTCTGTTCTAGGACCTCCATTATTTACATTATACTTGCTGCCACCGGGTCTGGTTATCCATAAATATGGGATTAGCTTCCACTGGTTCACAGATGAGACATATATCAGCCAAACCAGGGGATGCACGGTCAATTCCGGACTGTAAGCTGTTACTTTTTTCCAAAAAATGAACCCTGCGGCTAATAATCAGGTGCGGCTCATATATGTTTTTTTTTCATGCCGCCAAATACATTTTACCTCGTAACCAGACCCGGATTTCCGGACAGACCTTTGGGGAGGCACACATTTTATAGGCTCATTTCGGGTTAATATATTTTACGCGCATCTCGCCCGCATCTGTGACAAGTGCAGAGGCAGCTCACACCGGACAGGTCGTATTCCCAGGTTGAGCCTGAGTGAGTCCGAGGGCCGGCACGGCCCCTTGAGGCCAACCCATGATGAAGATAAGGAAGATAAAGAAGGTGATTGAATAGTTTTTCTTGCTAGACTGCAGTTTATATAGCGTGTATATTTTTACCAATCGTTTGGAGATGTTGGAAGGTTGTTCAGTTAAAAAGCATAAGCAACAAAATTTGTGTGTTACTAATACAAACATGAGACACATGCAACTTATGTGTGGCTTGTACAAATACAAAATTGATATTCTCTATAAAATTAGAGCATGCGTGGTATATTAAATAAAAAACATACCATCAGGTTTTATTCTAGGTCTTGCTTCATTCTCTGTCACTGCTGTGCCAGCTGTGAAAGCTAAAGCAGGCTGAAAAGCTTTTTCATACAAAGCCCTGCAGCTTCGGAATAATCTTAATGTTAATGTTTGGTGCTCAGGCGCAGTCTCAAATTTCAAGTCTAGGCTTGATTTAATCAGGTCTTTGGAAATAATTTATTAATGTCAGAGAAAGCGACATATATCTCCCATCTGTGATAGCCCTATTTAGCTAGGGTGTTATAGCCTGGTCTGCCAGAGTCCCCTTTGCACTCTCTTTATGTCTAAACTTTGTACCATGTACATTTTAAACAACACTCACTTTTATCTGACTGTTTTTTCGGAACTGAGGGGTACAGCTGTCCATTCATTCATCTTTATTAATCATCGATTAATTGTTTCTTGATCAACTGTACTCCAGACCAGATAAACCCTCATTCAGATCTCTTGTTCACCTGTTCTCCAGACCAGATCAATCGCCACTCAGATCTCTTGTTCACCTGTTCTCCAAACAATTTCAAACAACACTCATCACCTGTACGTGTTGCCCACCCCCTAAACAAAGCTGATGCTACTCAAAAACTCCAACTGTTGCTGCTCCTACTAATTACAGACTCTCATTGATCCTACTGCTATGAGATATGGACATCACTGCTCACTCTTACACACTGTTAGATATTGCTTTATTATCTCTTGCTATTTGGATTGCAACACATCATTTGCAAAAAGCATTATTTAAATAAATTTGACTCAACCTGACTTAAGGTAAAATGGGTACGTATTAAAAAACTCAAGATGAACTAGATCTACCCATACAAGGCTACTGCTTTTTGGTGGAAGCATATCAGTATGAAAAAACACCTTTGTGACACAATGGGATTGTTTTCTTTATTTCAATGAACTTTTGATTATTGCTTAAATGAATCTACATATGAGACTATCCCACACGTCCCTCCATTTCTCCTCTTCTCGGGTCAGAAAATACAGTTGGGTTCTATTTGAATGGGATTTCACGTGTATATTGTGTGCTGTACAGTAGTTTAGATGACTTTCACAATTCGGGAGATGCCATCAACTACTTTAAAATGGTTTAAATAGGGGTTTACTCTTAGTTTCCTTGCCTACTGAGCACTTTTCAGCATGTGGACATTTAAGTAGAGACCCAAGAACAGGAGGAATAAGAAGGCTGCACTCGGGATGTGGCCCCACAGTGAAACGTGTGCAGTGCCATCTGCTGTAAGACATAGTGCACTGTCTCTGCTGACAGAGGGACGGCGCTCTCTCGCAAATATACACTCACCTAAGACTGGTGGTTTAAATAAATGTGTAAACCAACAACTAACCAACTGAGTAATCAAAATCTATACACTTGCACTCACACTGATTACTTAATCCTTCACCCCCCTAAAAAGTGTGCCTCAGCAGACCTGGAGGGCTACTATCCAGCACGATTTGTTGATTGGCTGTAATGCACCTCTTTCGACTCACTTGTTAATTGTCAGGTAAAGCAAGTGGGTTTTGTGAGCGAAGCTACCAAACTGTACTGGGCACCAAACCTCCAGGACTGAGTTTGGGGATCCATCGGAATTGGAATCAAAGGTGGGTAAAGTAGCCAAAACCAACACATTATTATAAACCTCAACATGAATATGGAACTAATTGCCCTAAAATAGTCAAAACTAGATTTTCTTCACTATTATGCGTTTTACAGATCATTTGAAAATTCTCAAACTCACAAGCCAGATATCCACTGATCTGGCGTTCCTTACTACTAAGACTTATGGATCTGTAGACTTCACCATCACAAAAATGTGCCACATTCACATTAACCTAGAAATGTGCACATTGGCACGGTGTATAATATTTAAATACAGTGTGATACAGTGTGTGGTGTCATCCACCACATACACTGAAAACCAAAAACTGACCCAAGCCAGAATCGTCACCTGCTAGTGATACCTGCAGACATCACCTCTCTGAAGAGTCTGATTTGGCTTGATTGGCTTCTCGGCAGTTGGCTTAACTTTTGGCACAGTTCTGCTCTCAGAAATAAGAGTGAGTTCAACAATACTCCTCGCTTTCGCCAATTGTGACTGGTACCATTTTGTCTTGCTGGTATAAAATTTTGCCTGGATTCTATTTCTTCTTGCTGGTACCAGTTTTGACTGGTACATTTCAGTCCTGCAGAATAAAAAACAATCTTGCTTTCCTTAACTAAATGCACTGCAGATGTATCTGTGTGCTTTTATACTCCAGGCCACAAACTGGCATCATTACTGATGGTAATATGTCAAATTCAACCTCACTATCAGTCAGAACTGACGATTCCGGATGAATTGAGAGAAAATGCTTTTTCACTTTTACTTTGTTCCATGTTTGACACCCACTCTTATTTACTGCCTGCGGGCAGTTTGAACCATTCTTATCTGACTTTTCTTTGGTCTTCTTCTTGCTTGAATGATTCAGTGCAGATGATGGCCCTGCATATCACTGGTTTACGGTGATAAACAACACTGCACTCATCAAGTGAACACTAAAAAGCTTGATTACACAGAAAACTGCTGCAATAATTTTGTAATTCATCGTCTTGAGGCCCCTCTGTCCTTGGCATTTTCGTACCATTATCTTTTTTGGGATCGAGAAAGAGTTAAGCCAACTATTTGACTGGGTTAAGCTTAAAGCCAGATCCTCTTTAAGACATGGCTGTAGGGGTAAACACAAACAAACCTATGCTTCCCATAGAAGTGAGCATTTTTTGGAAAGACTACACAGGATATTCGTGCGGAGCCCTGGGGGAGAAGTACAGGGAAGAAGAAAGTAATAGATAGACTGCGGTCACCATGGTATGCAGACAGTCATGAAAGGCCTACCTGTTGCATCTTGCAAAATTCGCTTTCTGAAATATGACTTTTACCTTGTGCTGCTCACTTATTATGTGATGAGCAACATTTACAGGAACATTTCTGCTTTTAGTGCCACATAATTTTAATGATATAAGCATCAAAGCTTCCTTTTATTTTGCAGTCATACACTCATATCCTCCTTTGTTTGAACTCCTAAACAGCCAAATAAAGAAATGCATGCATCCTTACTAATACTGGAAAGATGGTCCCCCTGACCTGTAGGGAGAGGTGTGGTGCTTAGCATGTGGTGGTAATGAGTAAAAGTGATGTTTTCATGAAAAATTGCATTTGCATAAATTTCCCTTTACCTTTGTAGATGTAGTTTATCAGACATAACACTACACAGCATTTGCTGTTTTTACCTAATAAACATGATTTGCTGTTTGACCCTATCCCCCAAAACAATACATGTGCCAAAATAGATATTAACATATAATATAATGACCCAAATGGCTATAAGGATAATATAGAACTCCTAGTACTGCTAATCATTATAAATAATTTAAAAGAATGTATTTATGTATTCATTTTCATTTTTGTTTCTTGCCATTTCAATTCAGAAACAAAAGGAATATTGGAGAGAAAACATCTACTCTAACAAGCTAAATGGTTCTGAATGCTGAATGGTTCATAATATGCAGTGATTGATTTCATGTATAAGCATCATTCCCCTGCAAAGTGCATGTCTTATGAATGTGGGGGGAAACCGGAGCATCTGGCAGAAACCACCGATACCAAGTACCGTTTTTATGTCTAGGTGATCGGCCGATACTGATGCCGATTCTGATGTTTACATAATTGATATGTTATAATTTTTACAGTAATTTTGTTATATTTTTAGGTGTCTGTCTGTGGGTGTGTGCGAGTTCTCATTTGTTGTGTGTGCGAGAGTTCTCTCGTGTTGTGTGTGCGAGTTCTCTCATTCTGTGTGCTCAGGTTCTCTCCTGTTGTGTGTGTGTTTGTGTGTGCGAGTTCTCTCATGTTGTGTGTGTGTGCTTGAGTTCTCTTGGGTTGTGTGTGTGTGTTCACGTTAGTTCTCTTGTGTTGTGTGTGTATGTGTGCGAGTTCTCTTCTGTTGTGTGTGTGTGTGTGCAAGTTCTCTTCTGTTGTGTGTGTGTGTGTGTGCGAGTTCTCTTCTGTTGTGTGTGTGTGGGTGCACGAGTTCTCTTCTGTTGTGTGTGTGTGTGTGTGTGTGTGTGACTTCTCTCGTGCTGTGTGTGTGTATCTGCGCGAGATTTCTCTCGTGTTGTTTGTGTGCGAGTTCTTTCGTGTGTTCGCAAGAGTTCTCTCACGTGTGTGTGCGCGCACTAATTATCTACTTTTGTGTATGTGCGAGTTCTCTCATGTTGTGTGTGTGTGTGTGAGTTCTCTCGTTTTGTGTGTGTGTGCATGCAAGTTCTCTCGTGTTGTGCGTGTGTGTGTGCACACGAGGTCTCTTGTTTTGTGTGTGTGTGTAGTTCTCTCATGTTGTGTGTGTGTGCAAGTTTAAACATATTGTGTTTTTTTATAATTTGGCGATAATATACCGGGTTGGTACCCGTCCCTAGTCCTCATGCATTGACATCTGTGATCGGTTCCTAAGATTGGCCAAGTTTAACAAGTACCGATCGAGTCATAAAATGGAATTATCGGCCGATACCGATCTTTGGCCAATCGAGAGCATCACTAACAGAAAGGTAATTTTTATGTAATACTGTGCTCAAAACACTTCGCATTTGGGGTTGATTCAGTAAGAGACTGGTGTTGCATGGTAAACTGATGTTCAAAAGAACCATGATACCCTGCCCTTGTGTTTATGATATTCAGTTAACAGTTATACAGTTTTGATAGGAACACAAAATTCTGCATCATTGGTTTAAAAGGGTAACAGTTACTGCCGTAAAATGTATATTTTCTTGCATTCTGTGATTACTGTACACATTGTTTTTCATTCCGGGACAGCAGTACCCTCCTGTAGGTTGCCCGACATGTACCTTGTGCATGTTCTTTTATGTTATTAGCACAAAAAATTTGTTTTTTACAATTACAGTACTCAAAAATTTGTATTCGGGATGTCTTGACTTTAAAACTTGTGAGACCAGGCTCAGCCAGTTCATGTGGCTAATTCTGCTGCTCAAGCTAGCAATAGAAAATAAAACAATAAACAAACACTGTTAAAGGGACAATTTTGTTTTTAAGTTACAACCAGAGGGGGATTTGGACAAAACAAGGGTAATATGTGTGCTTTGCAAAAGTGAATTCAATTACCACCAAAGCACTACATTACTATCATATCATCCTAAAGTTGAAGCACCCAGGTGTGGCAGTTATTTAAAGCTATGTTTTTGTCTGAAAACAGAGATTCTCTCAGGTTTGAAGATATTATGTATTCACTAGTCAAAACTAAGTTTAAATGATGTTACATTTGCGATTAACTTGTTAATTTTAATTAATCGCTTTACAGCACTAATTAATATACAGAAGTTGTTAGAGTCTGCACTGAAGTGAGCTTACAGCTTTTGTGTCCCCATCAGTGTCAAAATCAAAGCTACATGCTTGCAGGGAGAACATGAAAACTCCAGACAGAAAGAATTCTGGCCCCCCACCTGTCACACCCAGCCTTCTGTACCCCCATCTGATCACACCCTTCCCTTTTTTTTTGACAGAATTCATAAATACAAATATAATTAACATACATACACTATCAGTGATGAGTGTTAGTTTAGTTGCTGAGTCCAAGAGGCTTTAGGTTAACAGTGCTTTGCAAAGTTCTCGAGCCACATCTCATTTCTCAAAATTTTGCCTTGAATAATCTTGGTGAGAAATGTCCAAATTGAGGTCTGTCTAACCCTCTCACATTTGGCATACTGAATAGATTCAATTAAATACATTGAAATACATACGTTTCTGCGACAGCCTGTAAAGTGCCTAAAGATTTAAGGTGGCTAGATAAAGGAGTTCCAACCTAAATTCATCACTACCAGTCACTACGAAACCAAATCCCTTAATTTTACCCCTTAAAAATACCTTAATTTTTTATCTTAATTTACATTAATTTAAGGAAATTTAAAGGGAAAAGTGCACAGATTAAGGCTGATTAAGGGGCAAAACTACTAAATATTTCCCTTACTTTTTCAACTGTGCCCCTTAAATAACCAAACTTATTGAATAAATTGTGTTATGTTTAGGATTAAGGGGTTTCTCACTCATACCAAAATCCATTTTTAAGGTAAAATTAAGCAATCAGTTTACAAATGAATGGCCACTTAATTCAAATTAATGTGTTTGTCATATTTTCAGTGGTAATTTGAGGTAGATTTAAACACATTTTAAGTACATTGTGTTTCATAGTGAGTATACTGATCACAACCTGATCATCTGGAATCATCTGCACATCTTTATTCACTGGTTCAGACCTTCAATTAGATATGCTCTATATCACATACTTGAGGAAAATAATATATCTTCTCAGTTCTCCTTTGTCCTATTTGGTGAGTCCTGTGAAAATGTTCCAGCATGCATGTCAAAAACTCACCAGAGGTGAACAGTACAGAAGATGGGAGACAAACTGTCCATGATAACAGAGGGGCTATAAAACAAGTAGGTGTTTCCAATTAATAGCCCAGCGTTCCAGGAATAATCTGATCAGATTCTGTCTTCTGGCTTGGTTTATAACTAGACATCAGTTTCTCATTTGATCCAACTCAGAAGCTGTGGTCTGAGTGAATTCTTCATGAGACAATCTTAAACTGTCAGTCTGATGACGAGCAGAGTCATAAATCACGTAGACGGGCGATAATAAAACACACCGCTGCTCTGGAGTCCACATGCTTGCTTTGGAGACTGAGACAGGAAGACATGAATGGAGTGTCTTTTCACAGCCATCTTTACACATCTCCACACTCCAAATTCCTCCAGAGGCTGCCACGCTTTGAGGCTCGGCTGCTTTCTCAGAGGAAGCGTTTGTGGTTAAGGAACTAAGGTGCATTTGTTACTTTCTTTTACTTTTCTAGTAGAAGAGGTGCTGAAGTGTGTAATTCAACCCGGTTTTGTGAGGTGATGATATGCTTTCATAGCATATTTGTTTACAAGTGCAAACACATGTCTTAGCATGTAGAAGGCCGTAAGAAAATGTATGTTTGTATAATTTGCCCTGAGAGGATGACCACCAGGGCTATCAAAGTGATGTGGGTTTCTATCTGGCCCCCATCATAGTGATGAATTCTATAGTGTATTCTGTATAATCTCTATTTGTCTATGATCCAGATTGATAAAATGAACTGTTTTAAAATACAGTATTAAAGTATTAAAATAGTGCAACTAATCAATACTACTAATAGCCAGAGCACAAAATGCACAAATAAAACCTAGAAAAACAGGCAAAAGATCAAAAAGACAAATACTGTTTATTTTATACACTCTGTGTAATTTTATTTAGAATTCTTTATTAGCAATATTTGACAGAAAAGACATATGTGGCATAATTAAGCTCTAAATTAGGATATTACATTGAAAAATACTAATACTGTTGTTGAAAATATGACAACATTTTAATATAATTATATAATTTACTGAATTACTAATAGAACTAATCCATGAAGTGTATTAAATGAGTCATACAGTTAATGGGAATGCCCCCCCCAAACAAGAATGCCTCTAAATATCAGGGAATGGCAAAAGACTGAAAAAGAATGGCAAAAATACAATGAAGCGCCTACAGGAAATGGGTGTCACACACAATCTCTCGCAGGCTGAATCTGTAGCTTTCATTTACCGACCATTTCAGGCTTTTCTATTTAGGAATTTCCTCTATAATTTCTGATTGCATGTTTTTCATTCCACTTTATTCATTTGTGCCTGGCTAAGTGAGATCAGGTAGAGAACGACAGTTCTATAGACTTGAGCCATCCCTCATTTCTTCATAATTTGCATCCAAGATCCAGGCTTTCTTGTAATTTTAATGCAGTCCCGAGGAACAGTTCTCCAGTCTTCCTGTGAAGGGCTTTCAAATCTCATTTTCTGTGCAGTTCCTGACCCTGACCAGTTTCAGAGGAATTCTTTTTGTTTGTTGAGACTCACAGTGACTTACATATGAATTATTCAAGCAGAACAAAGCCCATCTAACTTGAACCAGTGAAGAAACACGTGCAGATGATTCCAGATCATCAGGCGATGGTCAGAATTCTAGGGGTGCTGAATGCTGAGTAGTTGGATTCTTTATCTAGGCTCCTTGTATCTTCAGACACCTTACTGTAACCAATATGCAAATGATAGGACATTTTGAGAGGCATTAGCAAGCTAATTAAAGGCAAAATATAAAGAAATGAGGGGTGGCTCATAAATTTTGCACAGTATTGTAGACTTGAACTCTCTTGGAGTCCATCACTGAAGATAAAATATGTGTATTGTTTTTATGTGTATTTATGTGTATATGTTACCCATAAAGAAGAACCTTGTAAGTGACATTAGAACAAACTGCATTATTTTCAAATGTTTATTTCTGTTTCAATACAAAATGCTGCATTATAAAACTTTACTGAAAACTTTATACATCCAGTCAACTTGATCTAAAAACAGGACTACAATTAATGTATACATTAAATGGAAATGAATGATTGCAGAAAATGCTGGTGATTTATCTGAGGTGTTTTTAATTAAGGCTTTATGG
This sequence comes from Ladigesia roloffi, assembly GCA_037577295.1. Classification (NCBI taxonomy): domain Eukaryota; kingdom Metazoa; phylum Chordata; class Actinopteri; order Characiformes; family Alestidae; genus Ladigesia; species Ladigesia roloffi. The sequence continues at coordinate 24,905,510 of JBBKCR010000128.1, read as the reverse complement.
TGGGATAGACACAAGAATATAATATGAGCACCTACAAGTCTTGAGGTCTAAAATTTCAGAGATGTTCCATAAATATGCTGGAATTGTGCAGCAAGAACAGCATTATAATCAAGATATGGGGAAATTATGTCATGCCCACCTGCTATCTGGGTCATGGCACCAGTGCAAAGGGAGCTCAACCTGTGTACCAGCTTTGCTCTACTATTTAAAGAAACACTTTTTGTGTGTTTTATATGCTGTTTATGCATAGGCACATTGTATGACTGCGTGTAAGAAATACCTGATCTGTAGTACACGGTACACTGATGGTACCTCCAGTTTATGGTACTGAATGTACCTCCAGTTTACTACAAGTTGCATCAGATGCCCTGGAGGACAACTGCGCTTACAGCAGTCTTTTCTCTGTCTCACAAATAAATCACTGGCTTATTTTGAAATATCTCCTGCATGGTGTAAGGCGTTTATACTTACTAAACAGAATTTGGCTGAATTTGGCTGAATTTGGATGAAAGGGAAGACAATACATATAAATGTTGTCTCTGAAAAGTATTTCTTTAAAGAGCCCATACGCTAGATTTTTGTGTATTTCATTTCTTTTTGCCCCCAGAAGGCCTGCTTCTGATGTTTATGTGAGTTTAATATTCAAATGTAATGTAATTTTCAACAGCATGTTATCCTTATAGGCTGTTTTTGTTCATTTGCTAATTATGGCTGAGAAATAAAAATGAGCTCTTTTCTGATCCAACAAGTTAAACATTTTTTATAATGGGCTTAAGCTGCTGTATGCAAAATAGGAAGCTATATGCAAATCCATTGCATTTTTGTGACAGCAAAAACAGTGAATTCAAAACAGATGATCTTTGCAGCGTAGTGTCCATATGCGGTCTGTATTCAATGGGAAATCTTGAAACACTGCTGTGGTCCTCTAAGATTGGAGTGTGGCACCACTGATCTACATACGTGCCTTGAGACTTAGGAGGCTTAATAATAAATACGATTTAATTTACGATTAAGTGGTGCAGTTTTAAGATGTGATCGTAAAGCGCTTATGACAACGGTCAGCTCAGGGGTTACTGGAGGATATTAGCTGTGATGAAGACGTAGATCTTGGCCAGGAAAGTGGTAAAGGTGCCCTGCCTCCATAACTTCATCTCCACGTCGATGAGGAAGTCTCGGGGCTGATGGACTTGCCGGTGCATGTAGATGGCGCCGGTGTACGCGTTCAGTTTTCTGGTGCTGAAGTAGCCCTCCTCGTTGCCCCTGAGTATGCTGATGATGATGTTGTCTCCGGAGTAGGCAGGAGATGGGCCGATGCGGAAGATCTGAGCGGGGATGATGATGTTGGTCTGAAAGGTCAGCTGGTAGTAGGTGATTCTTGCCGGAGTGTTCTGGCACGCCACAAAGTTGGCGCAGCTGATCCGCTCACAGCGTCTGGAGGGCATGAAAGATAGAGCCTTCACTACTCGCTCAATGGTACATCATAGAAATTCGCTCTACTATGTATTTCCTAGTAAAATAAAAATTTGATTCAGGATTTTAATTATTTATACAAAATGGCAGGCAATAAACCTACTATGAAACTATGCTTAATATAATTTATTTACAAACACTTTTAACACATTTTTACAATGTAAAAAGGGTAAAAAATAAGTCAGTCGAATTGGTTTTATATGCAGTGTTTAGAATTGCTCACTGTAAAAGTACCCAGAAAAGATAAATGCTTTCCAGAGCTCCCTGATACGTTCTCCTCGTGTTGCTTTCTAGTAGTTTTCTGGTTTCTTCTCACAGTCCAAAGATGTACATGTCAGGTGAACTGAAGATTCTAAATTGCCTCCATGTGTGAGTGTGTTTGTGTGTCTGCCGTGTGATGGACTGGTAAACTGGCCCTATCACAAATGGAATAGGCTCCAGCAATCCTGGTTTAGAATAAGCAGCTTTTTATCATGAATGGATGACATAGAGATACACCAACATTGTACAGCAGCTCTACATTAATAAAATTCACAAATACAAATGATATCAAAAACAATTAAATGAAAGGCGATAGTTCTGCTTGTATGTTTAATTTATGTTGAACTAATTTGAATCAAGTACGAATCACAACCCTTCAACTATTATCATCGTTACACAACATCATAAGGCATGTGTAGCTTCACTTGTGAATTTGGACAGAAAATTAAATAGACACCCCAGGTTCTACTCACCACCACTCTAAAGAAATCCAAATCTCTCTACAATACAGCATTTCACACCAAAGCCACTCTGAATGATTTTGTTCACATTTAGCTTCTTAAATGACTGTGTTTTGTAAAGGAAATCGATGGGGAGTGAAAGGTGTTTCCTACGTGTCAGAGACTCGGCGGTAGTTTGGTGGGCAGATAAAGGACATGCAGCGGAATCCTCCCTGGATGTTATAGCAGGTTTCCTCCACAGAGCAGTTATGGGCACCAAGCCCACACTCGTCTATATCTGAAACAACACAAACACACGCATTTAAACTTACAACATATTAACCCTTAGAACACAAGTAGCATGCATCCGTGCTGAAAGCGCAATTCATGGTACGGCGAAACACCTCCGTATATGGAAGTTCCTTTGGTTCCTCCATGTTATGAGCTTGGAAGTCCTTCTTTGGTGGTCCTAGGTCATGTAGAACTCAATTTATTGTAATTTTAAAAACCTGGATGGATTCAGCGAGTGGCATTAGCTACTAAAACATTAGCTACATTTAAATCTAGATTCAAAACTCATCTGTTTAGCTGTTTATTTACTAAATGAGCATTATGCTATGGCCGAACTGATAGCATTATGTCTTTCTTAAACTTAAAAGTCAAATTTTAAATAATTTATAAATCATTACATTTTTTTTATTGTTGTGATCATTGTTTTTATGATTGTTCTACTTTCTTTTTTGTGTTTTATTGCTGTTTTTACTTCCTTTTATGTAAAGCACTTTGAATTACCTTTGTGTACGAAGTGTGCTATATAAATAAACTTGCCTTGCCACTGATTTTAGACTGTTTTACACTGTTATAGAAACCAGATTTTACTAATACACTCTAATACAATCTAAAAGGTTACTGATGACTGCATTTTGCTCTGCATTTTGAGGTACTGGTCCCACCACCAGAAGGCTGAATATTTTTACTCACCCCTACAGGAGCGTCCGTTAGGGGACATGCTGTAGCCGTGGTCGGGGCAGGCACACTGGTAGCTGCCCAGGACATTCACACACTTGAAGGCGCACAGGTGGCCGACACTCTGAGAGCACTCATCAATGTCTGTGTAAACAATTGACAATCGATAGTAGGACATTAGTAGTTCCACCTACTAAACAGCTTTATAATATATGGGTGTACAGTTACAGATAGTATTTCCACTCACTGACCACTTAATCAGAAACATCTCCCTTATACTCTCACTCACTGGCCACTTTAATTACAGCACTGTGCAGAAGTCAGACAAAAATTGTTTGAAGTTGTTATATCTAATCAAGTAAACAGACCAGGTTTTTGAAGGGATCTACAAGTAACTCTGGACTTCCATGAGCAAATCTTTGCTATCCATTAAACCCCTATTCACTGTTTATTTGGGTTTATTGTTGAATTAGTGTTTTAACATTAATTTAACACTGCTGCCCAGTTGTAAACAGCTTTTAAGAGTCATTTCCTCAGGTAGGCTTTTGCTAAGCATTGTAGGTGAAGTATCCCAGACTGTAACTCATCAGTTCCTGCATAATTCTCAGCCCCCCTAGGACTGCTGGGACTTGACAACAGGACTGATGTTGAAGTGTGGGATTTGGGATTTGACCACAGGAGTGCTGTTGAAGGGATTCGAAAGAACTGGTACTACTGTACCCTGCATACCAGTCAAAAATACCCAGCCAGAAGCAGCTGTGTGACCAGAAACTGATCACTGATGAAGAAGGCAAACACAAACTGTGCTACTGTCTCTAACTCTACAGTAGCAAGGTGGAGCCAAACGGTTACCAATAAATGAACTGTTGAGTATATATTTTGCTGTATAATTGTATATATAATAATTGAAAGCATTATGGAGTCTAGGTCTACCGTCACAGGTGAGGCCGTCCTCTCGTAGGTAGTATCCCTGTTTACAGTAGCACTGGAAGGACCCATAGACATTGGCACACTCCTGACTGCAGGGGTTGTTCAGGCATTCATTCACATCTGCATGAAACCACATACATTCATTAGCTGTTAATAATGCATTTTTACAACAGCAAAGTGGACAGTATAACAGAAGAAAGTAGAAACAGCATAACCTAAAAAACTACAGTACAGTCTATATTTATATATACAGACTGAATACGAATATTTTTAAGCATTTGTCCAAATATCGTATTCGTCAAAAACATATTATTTGTGCCGTATTCGGGTTCAGCACCACCCCTAATATAAATAAATTAGGGGTGTGCTGAGCGGCCGCTATTTGTATCTGTATTTGTATTTGTTAAAAGAGAATATTATTCGTATTCATATTTCTATTCGGGTAAAATATATAATGTAGCATGCAAAAAACGTCAGAATCTCCTCCTGAACTTGAGAGTGTGATGGGGGGAGGGGGCGGGGGAGGCGGAATATGTAAAAGTGAAAGTGATCGATCAGTCACACGTGAACACACCACTGCACACAGTGTGAAATTCCTCCTCTGCATTTAAACCCATTCACCAAGTGAAGCAGCGGCAGCCATGAATTCTGCACCCGTGTTGAGAAGAGTGTGGAGAGGGTCTCCGGGATGCTTGATCACGGCCCGGCACAGCCCGAGGATAGTGACAGGAAATATCGGCCCGACCCGACCTGCAGACCGGAGATTCTAAACTCCTCTCGTAATTATTATATATTATATATACTATTATATATTATATATATATAAGTCCCCTCCTGCTTCAAACGCTCCACCATCATCCCAGTCCGCAAGAAACCCACCATCACAGGACTGAATGATTACAGACCTGTCGCCCTGATGTCTGTGGTCATGAAATCCTTCGAGCGCCTGGTGTTAGCCCATCTGAAGGACATC
>JBBKCR010000128.1:24859690-24873080 GCA_037577295.1 Ladigesia roloffi | reverse complement strand
GTGCTTGTTATAGCGCCACCTATGGGCGCAATGGCGTGGCTCTTGGCATCTGAGTAGCGGTTAGGGTACCGCATGTAGTTACTAAATTGCAAAGCCGTGCGCCTTACGGTTTTTGCTCGGCAACGCGTTTTGAGGGAGAAAAATAATAATAAAAAAAATCTGCATAAAAACAATAGGGTTCCCCGCACTGCGTGCTTGGACCCCTAATAATAATCACCTATTCTTTTTCAAATATAAGGCATTCAAGATATACTTTATTTTAGAACATCTTCCTAGACAATAATTTTATTAAATGTATTATAAATATTTTGCATTTTAAATATTGATTTTTTAGTCATTATTATTTGTACTTCATGTTGAAGATTTCTTTTTTAGAATTTATTACAGCATGCCTTATCATTTCAGAATCATCTAAAGCTCTGTTCACATTTTGAAATAAAACATAGTTTTCGAGTGCAGAATATTTCATGTAATGAAACATTGATCCAGGTTGTTCCACTGATGTAAAGACCACCCGTCTGTCTAGACCATAACTATGTTCTCCCCCAAACACTGTATTTCTTTTTGACTCTGTGGGACTGTATAAGGTTGCAGTGTGTGTTTGTCAGAGATGGAAAATGTGGCGTGGTGAGTGCGACGAACGCCAACGTCAACACCCCAACACACTGCAGACTCGTTTAGCAGCACAGGGAGGCGCTCAGTCCTGCTCAGTAGCCTCAGTGTGAGTGAGTGTGTGTGTGTGTGTCTCTTATTGGGGTAAGAGGGCCACAGGCCTGCAGTGGGCAGAGCAGAGCAGAGGGAGGCGGCTCTGGTCACTCCGGTCATAACCGCTACAGATCAGTGCTGACAGCTGAGGGCTGGGAAGGAAAGGTTGTGGATGTGATCAGCTGCTCTTAGCCAGGGTGAGTGAGGGAATGAATTCTATTCTAGCTTTAATATCGTCTTAAAATGTGCCGCTGTGTTGTTTCCTTCTTCGTGTTTTTACTGTTGAATTAAACTCACAAGTAGAGAACGTGATGTTTGTAAGTGTAATTGCCTCAAATCATTTCCATGAGGAAAATAAATTCATCACAGTTGGTGCCAAAATGAATTAATGCACAGAACAAACAAGCTTCATTTATCCCTGTAGAGAGGATGCAAACAAATGAATCCCAGTAAATTCAGTGCAACATATTTATTACTGAAACTGCACTTTCTAGTGGATTTATTGGCTTTTAGTTCATGTCTGGTGCTGCATGTTTTCCAGCGGAGCTGCAAATAGAGCTCTTTGGGCATTCACTGTATTCAAATGCATAAGAATATATTCATACATAAGAATCAATTCATATGTGATGCCTTGTTGTTGTTCCAAGATAAAATAAAATTGATTTAAGCAAAATTAATCTGAAGTGGAGAATAAATGAACTACCGTTTGCTCTTAAAGTGTTTTTCAATCAATGGTGTGGAACCGTGGATGTTCCCCAAAGAATTATGCCTGTAAATGAGATATGTAAGTGTGAGTAACCTTTTAAATGAATGGACCCTTGAAATGACATCTAGAGAACTTTAAATAATGAGTTTTTTATGTTTTAAAAAGGTTCTCAACATATCTCCTGGACAAAAATGTTTCTTTAAAGACTGATCTATTGAAGGTTCTGGAGGGAGACATACATGGTTTTCCTGCAGTTTGTTTTAAAGGGTAAAGTCATTATTACTGCCTAACAGGAAGGGTTTGGTGGAAATGTCCCACAGTAGAAAGAATAACCCTTATGTTTTCAAAAACAAGTTCAGCTTTTTTTCTTTTGGTTCCTTTCCATTTTGAGATAATTGTGAAATGTCATTGAAATATGACGATGTGTTATTTTGTGATGTCAAGTAAAGTTATGTGTATTAATACAACACATTATAAAAGAACTAGAAGAATACATCAAAAAGAAATAAAAGAAAATTGAAAGTGTGATGGAAGTGCTCATATTTAAAAGACAGCTTTATATATTTGGAATAATATATGACGGAAAATAGATCGGAAAACCACTTCATTATTATTTCTTTTGGTTTCCAAACAACTCACTAAGGCAAAGAAGCCCATTATTAAGTAAGACTTTACATTTGTCTCCCACTTGAGAAATTTCATGTTCTTGATTGGCTGTAATGACTCTAAATTGGACTCCACTTTGACCTATGGGCTCGTGGACTTTCTACTTCCTGCAGAAACCCCAAAACAGCAACTAACAACAAGAATGAAGCCCTTCCACCTTCAGAAGTATTTGGCTCAAAGTTTTCTGGAATTCCTTACTCAATAGCCTTGAAGTGTAACAGCTGTGTGAGAAGAATTTAGCCTGAATTCCAACAACCATGACACGCAGGCCCAGGTGTAACCCTGTGACCTTCTGCCCCCCTGCCATGTATTTGAATCTCAGTGTTTTTATTCTAGGAGCAAAACCTACAGCATTTTAGGATTAAAATTTCCCCTTTTGTTCCAATTTCTTCCATTCTTCCTTTTAATCCTCTCAATATGCCAAAGATAAGACTTTGAGAGAGAAATTTGAGAGGCATATAGTATTTTTGAACCAACAAAGTATAAAGAAATGAGGGGTGGCTCAGTGCTTTTGCACAGTGCTATAAATCATCATTAATATATTGTTCTATTGTATGGATGGATGGATTAGTAAATTGCCCTGCATTGAGCTTTTCTATTTATGCAATGTCATCTTAGTGTCATGTGTTAATCAAAGTTGTGATTAAGATTTATATCAATATTTGAAATTTGGGAAGGATTGTACTATAACTTAATATAACTATAATATGCTATAATATAACAATATGTATGTAATATATTATGCTGTACATGAGTGTAATTAGCATGGGTTTAGCCTACTTAGCATAGTTTTGTGCATAGCCTAATCCAGTGGCTAAGAAAGGATATCCTGTTGTCTCTCACAGTACATGCCTTATGTCTATGTTTTAAATATTTGCACAATTCTAAGCACTACAATGAAGTCCTTGTCTTCTTAGCTGTGGGTGAGACCGCCCCCTAGTGTTTAAATCTGTCACTCCGGGCCCTATCTAATCTCTAGAGCACTGATTAACAGATGCACCACACACTTTACACTACAAATGACTCTATAATGAGAAATTATGTAAAGTACAAGACAGGCAGTGGGCCAGGAAATAGGGAGCTGTTTTTGGCCTTGTCTCTTTTACTTCATTGTTCTTGTATTGCTCTCTACCACACACTCTCAGGCCAATTGGATTTATTGTGCATATCTGAGCTGCTAGCTGATAAATATTTTACAGTGGCTTCATAATATGAATACTTTGCATGAAGTTCACATCAATACCTGTGTCTTCTATGACCTGATGATCAAATCTCAGTGTCCCATTTTGCAAGGGAGAAAACACTGCAGGTAGTGATTTAGTCAAACTCTTCATTGTGGTGTATGCTGAAGGCTAGTACGTTAAGTGTAATATAAGCTATAAGTCAGCAGATGGAGTTCTGTACTCTTTCTGGTGTGTGTGTGTGTGTGTATGTGTGTGTGTGTGTGTGTTCTTGTGGCTCTTGGAATGCTGTGTCATGTGCTCGTGCTGTGCCGTGTTTATTTTTCCTCTCCATGGCCACACAAGGCCGCTGGGTATTCCTAGCTTGCTGTTGAGTAACTGGCTCATGAGTCATGTTCTATTTGCCTTTTAGACGTAAACACAGTGCGCTCCGGAGATTAAAGGCAGATCTTTTTATTGTACATTGTAACTCCACAATGTGCATCTAATCATTTTGTTCTGAGCACTTTCTGATGTACATTGTATCCACTTCATGCTGGCATGCACATCCATCGCTAGGAATTAAACTGGGCTTTAAAACACAAAAATATGTTTTATTAGGAAAAAAGCACTAATTGGAGAAAAGTTCTTTTTTTTGTGCTTTTATGCTCGTGGAGGCTGTATTGTTGGTTCAACTGAGATGTGCTGATCTGAACTCTGGTTTGACCCTGAGCTCGGATTTATGACACATGACAGTAACATAGAGCAACATATGTTCACAATATGTTTAATTATCAGTTTACTAAGACTATATTTTATCATGTAGCTCCGCCCACTGGGTTTAAAAAAGCAAGCTTAACGGTAAACAGAAAGTGAAGCTCAGTGATGAAGAGAGGGTGGTGTTGATTAATCTTTTCCAGCTGTGCAAGTCTACTTTGACTAAGAACACGAAATTGTGGACATGAGTACTATGGATGTATCATGACATGTTCTGCATACATCTGTAACTGATTCTAGGAATTGTTGATCCAGCATAGGTTTACCTGCTCCTGTCTCTCAACATACCTCTGAACCAAGCAAATTTACACCTGGTTTAAAACAGAGTCAGCTGCCAAATTTGCTCAATCGTTGGTTGATGGAGTGGAATTTGGAATCATGAGTCAGAGTTGGTAGCTGATATTTTAATACATTGACGCTTATGAATTGCTTCACCACTTCTTTTAGATATGTAGAACAACTACTTCCGTGTGGAACGGTCAGTCATTGCTTTTTTAAGCATTGTCAACGCTTGAGCACTAGCAGATGCAGACATGAGTACTGTTAGTACTATTAGTAGTACTATTAGGGGTGGGGCCAAACCCGAATAAGGTTTTAGGAATAGCACAAATAATGTGTTTTTTACGAATACGGTATTTGGACAAATAATTTTATATATATTTGTATTCAGGAACCCTACACCCACCCCCGGTCACACACTTGCGTGGTTTGGGCACTCGCCCTGTGATCAGAAAGTCGCGGGGCAATCCTGAGATGGCTAGGAACCTCTGAGGTACCTTGAGTGTGGTACCGTCCCCACACACTGCTCCCCGGGTGCCGTGTCCTGGCTGCCACTGCTTCACTTGGTGAATGGGTTAAACCTCAGAGGAGGAATTTCGTGCTGTTCACACTGTGTGCAGTGGTGTGTTCACGTACGATCGATTGATCACTTTCACTTTTAAATATTTCGATTCCCTGCCCCCTCCCCCCATCACACGGTCAGGTTCAGGAGTAGATTAGGGGAGCGGCGGATGGAGTTTGCGCGCTGCATTAAAATTTTACTCGAATACAAATACAAATACAAATATTTTCTACATGATATAAAACATTTTATAAATATTATAAAACTAGAGATCCTTTCATTTTTAACAGACTATCGTATAAACCCATTATAAGCAATACTAAATGTAGGATTAGGAATAGGATTGGTTTAAATGTAGGATTCGGTTAATATAATTTTTTTGATTCAATTTAATATTCTGTTACATTTATCAGATCTTTGTTTCAGTGTTTGTGAAAGTCAACCTAAGCTTCTACATACAAATAAAATGTTATCAAGATTTTTAGTTACCAAGGAAAGGTCAGAAAGTCACCATATCCTCCAAAAACGTTGCTAACTTGGGTGTGCAATTATTCCCACATTATTAGTATGAAATTGTAACACTGCTCGAACCACTGTGTGAATTGTTTCTGAGATAATATTCATCTTAGATGAATTGAGTTCAGTTAATCATCTCTCGTTTTCTCCTGACAGCACATCTCCTTCATTGTTCTCCACTCATCCCTTTTACAGTCTCTCTTCCCTCGGCCAGGATAAAGATGGCTTAGATAATTTGCTCCAAATGAACTGCTCTTATCAGAAAAGCGGATGTTACACAGGATGTCCGTTGCAAAACAATACATTTCATAAACATGTGGGCAATGTTCCTTTCAGTGTGAAGAACTGCAGTTCAGTGCAAAGGCCATATACTTCCTTAATTAACCCTTAGAACCCTTAGAGCATTTATTAAAATAGATTTCAACCAATTAAAAATGTGTAAAACAGTCTAAAATTTATATTTGTTCTCCTAAATGCTCTTTCACTCAGCGTGCCTCTGCTCAGACGCTCTCCCACTTGTGGGCACAATCTATCCTTAATGTTCTCCTGGGTTCAAAGATCTTGCGAGCATCAGTGAGTTTTCCGTGCTCTGCCCTCAGGGCTACACAGGGAGGCTTTGTTCATTTTACAGTAACACTTTTAAGTCCTAAATCTCATCTAGCTCTTCATTAAGGTGGAGCAGACTTGTTGATTTAGTTTAAGACTCAGTGGGACTTACTGCAGGCTGTAAAAATGGACAAAACTTCACTGTTTAGCAAATTCAGTGATGTTCAGCATTAAAGACACATATGGACAGACCCGTCTTTTCATAATCTACAATCAGTATATCCATATTTTTGCACATTTTCCAAAAACATATAGAGATGGGCAAAATGGACTAGTACTTTATTGCTTTGTAGAATACACAACGATTTCAAACATCTTGAATTTAATGTGTGGTGAAATTTTGGAAATGATGTCACAAGCAAATGCCTATAGAGAATAAAAATGACAAATGAAAACACCACAAGGGGGCATGTCTAAACCCAGGATAACTTTCAGGATAGTCTCCACGCACAATTAGGTGGGGAAACCAGCAGGGGGAGGAGGTCCAGAGAGCATCTGAGTGGCAATGCACCAAGAAAAAGAGCAGCAAAAGGTAAGCATATAGGAGAGCAAGGGTTAATGGACATATTGAATGTCTTTCTGTAGCTTGTGGAGAGTGATTTTGCACGGATGTGATGCAGGGCCTGTGGGGAAGTTCCGAACAGAGTTTTTGTGATCTTTGATCTTCAGTTGTCTCCTGAAGGTCCTGGAGGCAAACACATCTGTTCCAGCTTTTCCTTCACCATCAGAGGCACATCCTCTAATTACTGTCACTTCCTGCTCCTACATACAAACCCTTTTGAGTTTAAATTACAACAGTGAAGCACTCCTCACTTCTTAGGAACCCACTGAAAGCCAACCGTTTACACTCCAGCCTATTAACGCCCCCCATCCAGCACATTCCATCTGCTCCTCCTTTCTCTCTGAAGAATGCTGTTGTATCTAGCCATGACATCAGTGCTCTTAATCACTTCCAGGCTGAGCTGTGGCATGTTACGCTTTCGCTTTTGTGCTCTGTCCATCTCCATACGTCTGCTTTTTGCAGAAGAAAAGGCGGGAAACCACAAATGACATCAGTGGCCACCAGGCTTCAATCGGCCCGAGGGGCAGAAGGTTATGAAATTAAGGTTTATGAATGGCTGCAAGGACCTGCTGGTTTACATTAACACATTCAAGCCTCCCTTGCGAGTGAGGCCCCCTCTTTTTCGTTTCAGTTTTTCCCTTCATTTTTCTTCCTCCTCTTTGTTTTTGTAAGGCCGGGAGGCGGGTAGAGGCCCACCGTAAGTTGCTGGAAAGATCTCCACTTGCATTCCCGCTAAAAGCTGGGGTTCACTCTGTAGCTCATGAAGTTCATGAAGGGCTGTAGTAGTAAAGCTCAAATGGTGTGGGAGTTATGGAAGGCTTAATATATGACTGCTTTGGGGTTTAGTTGTATTGCAGGCACGTGTGCTGGGCCAGAGCTGTGATGGTCTTGGGAGTGCTTAGATACTCACAGACCGTCCAGTTGGAACTATCGTCCATGAGATTGCCGCTTGGCCAGAGCTGCAGCTGGTCGGAGCAGTTGTTTGGGAGAAGTCAAGTACTTAAGTGTGTCTAGACAATTCTTATTAGACATTGGGACTGCACAGTGTAATTTCTGTGCACTTTGCAGTAAATTAACCCCAGGCTTTCACATTCAGGTTTCATCAATCATTCCTTGGTGAACAAATAAAGAGTTATATTTAAGTTCCAGAAATTAGGAATGAAAACCAGAACTGACTTTGAGAACAGAAATAGTGCAGAAACACTCTCAGGTGGAACTGTGATTGGTCCAGTTGCTCGCAGCAAACGGTTAAAAAACAAAACAGTATTGGTTACATATTATGACCTTCTGCGCTATTCGTATTCCAAAGATCATGAGAATGTTCCTCAAATGTTTAATCTAAGGCCCTATGAACTTTTTTCACAAATTCAGTTTCTCTCTTTTCATTTTTCATCCATCCATTATCAGAATTTCTTATTCTTAACCCTTAGAACCCTAAGTATAATTTCTAAAACCAGTTAAAACCGGTGTTTGTTCTCTTACACACTCACTTTTCGCTGCTCTTTCACTTGGCGCGCCACTGCTGTGTCATTCTTCAGATGTTTTGAAAGCCGTTTTTCATCTCAATTCTACAGTTATGTTCTCAATATCAAAAATCCCCATAGGGTCCTATTTATCATGCAACTTTATTTTATATTAGTTTTTCTTGCCCTAAGGATCCCTGCGGGACTGGAATTTATTCTGTAATGTCTCGCTCTGATTCCCTTGGCTGGCCTTCAGAACTCTTGCTGTAACAATGATTATGACGGGATCCCAAAATGCCATAAAAACAACATGTCAGACAGTTTATGGAGCCAATGACTCATTCTGACACCTGTTATTAATGTAATTTGACTTGTGCTTGAGCTTTTTCATTATGCTAACACGGCCTATCAAGTGAAAAAAATGTATGTTTCTAAGATGAAAAGGAAATCTAAGTATATTACATTGTTCCATTGTTGGGACTTTTTTCATCTGGGGTGAAAGAGAATGAAATAATCATAAGCAGGCAAGAAACGGTCCCCATTCTGGGTAGGAGAGCAGAACTGGCTTTAGATGAAAGCTGTAAGAGCATGGATTACTCAGAGCTGTGTCACTTCTGCTCTTCATATTTCAGTGTGTGAGCAGAGTGAGTGGAAACCTCATCATTTAGATGTATGGGGAGATTTAGAAGGTGCGAGTGGACTGAGAGACCACTTGCATGATTTAAGGTTTCATACCGCTTCATAATCCTACCCACATTACTGTGGGAAAAGAGGCCCTTAATGGAATTCTGTGCTGGAGTTACTGTGGGAATCATGCTTGGTTAGAATCCTCTGTTTAAAGGGATAGATATTAATAATGCTAATGCAGTGGGTAACATCTCTGCCTTCCAAGCAAAAGACTGGTATTTGATTTCTAGCCTGGGTGACACACCTCACCGTATCAGTAACATAAGTAAGAGTCCTGTGGCAAGACTCCTAACACTACATTCACCTACAGCCGTGATATGCAAAAAAAGTTTTGGATAAAAGCCAAAACGATACAAACGTTGTTAACAATGAAAGAAAGTACTTACTAATTAACATTATTGCAAACCACTAGCTCCCGTTGACATGAATGGCTGAATTATTGCTTTCATTTTTTTCATTTTTATTACATAGTTTCTCATTTATAATGAAATCTCAAACTGTGCTGATAATCAATGGATTCCGAAAAATATGATTCAAATGAAATGAGTGATCAGCTTGCTACCCTAATAAGGTTTTTTCTACACAGAAACACACAATTTAAGTTCTTTAAAATAATTTTGATGTTGACACCATGGGAAGGCAAAAATATAATAATGGACCTTCTAGCCAGTCAAAGTGTTTTTGCTTTTGCTGTAAGGTTTGTGTATCTAGACGGATCACACTCCCATTAAAATGTTCGTGATGATTCATCCAATGAAAAGAAAATAGCCCCTGCTCATTCAAAAGGACCCATTCACAGACTGACGTCATGTGTATCATGACACATTACTCAACCCAGCAGTGACACGACAGCCCCAGCCACACCATGGTACCTAATACACTGACGCCAGCTCCACTCCCACTGCCACTCACCAGGAGTCCCTGTGGAAAAAAAACATCTTCTAAAGTTTTAAAATAGATTTGATATATGTAACATTGGAAAATATCTGAAAATGACATTTTTATTATTAGAAAGGTTAAAGCTGGGATCCAGGCCTATTACAATGGACCTTGTATTTGCTATATTAAGCCCAGTTCAGTTCTCATGCCAACACTCCATGTACAAAATACACTCCCATGTTTTTCACCCTCAAATCACAGCCAGTTGAAAACAGGAAAAGGGCTGCCGCTGTGGTGCATTAGAGTAACATGAAATCTTAGCATATTCATCTAATTTCACATTAGTAGTCCAGCTGGTGTCAATGTTACCACTGAGGTTCCCTTGAGTAAGTGCAACGCAACCCCCGCACTGGCTGCCCATTGCCATTGCAGGTAAATGTGTTAAAGGCCGGAAACTGAAATGCCCATTTTCAAATCAAATGAAAACCATCAGTTTAGAGTGTATATCTCTGTCTAGATGTGTCTTGCATTTATCAGTGTCTAGGTGTCGAATTGAAGTGATTTCAGGCTCCCAAATAACTATTTAAGCTTAGGCTCTTTCACCGGGAGATTGTGAGTCTTAGTCCCTGGTGATGTTGCAGCCATCAGGGAGGGTCCATAACCAGCTGTCTTGGACCCTCTTTCTTAATGAGTAGGATCGGCCCTACCATCACTCAGCGCTTCTCTGGTAAGCAGTGCTGTCTTCAAAAGCTGTCCTGAAATGTTTCATCAGCAGCAGTTCCAAAAGATGTTGCTATTTATGTGACTCATTCTCCCAGTGTTGGTGGTATTGGGAAATAGGGGAAGTACTAGCAACTACATTGCCAGAAAAACTGGAAAAAAATGCTGTATGGTGTCCTGGTGGTTGCCCATGTAATCGGAAGGTCATGAGTTCAAGTCCCATCCCCATCAGTGACACCACTGTTGTACCCTTGAGCATATGCTGCTCTCTAAACGCTGTGTTCCTGGCTGCCCACGGCTTCACTTGGTGAATGGATTCAATACAGAGAAAGAATTTCATATTGTTTACACTGTGTGCTGTGTGTGAGTTCACTGGTGACTATAAGGGACCACTTTATTATTAATATTTGTATGTGTGTGTGTTTGTGCATGTGTGTGTCTGTAAATTATAAGGTAATTAGCTAAAATATTAGGTAGGTCAAAAACAAGCATTTTAAATAAAGAAGACACTGCAAATTTTGTGGGCCATGTAATTTTCAATATTGTACAGCAAGCCCGGTTTAAAAAATCTTTCAAAATGTAAGTGATGTGCTGATTCTCTTTGAATGTGTTACAATTCAGAAGCTCATTATGTCAGGGCAGTGTAGATGGAAGTCTTTTATCCAAAATGTAACAGTAGGTTTGAGTTGCCGGCACAGTATTGGGAAGGTTTTGAGATGTCCATTATGTCTCAGAGTTATAGATACATTCACAACACTGGCTATAATTTATCTTAAATTATCTCTTGAGTGATCCAATTTATGTTTAAAACATTCTTTGGGTGCCAATTTGTATATAGAGCGTCCCTAAGCAGATATCATCCTGATATCCAAGACACATTAAACAATCTTGAGCCTTAGAGACCACCTTACACAGATTATACACCCAAATTATGTAAAGATAAGCAGTGGTTCTGTGGTCCAAAACTGACTGCTGATGAATGGGATAGGGTCAACTGCAACAGATGGTCTGTCTGCAATTATACAGTGATATCAGACCCATAAGATACAAAAAATCTTACTGGTCTGTGAGAGGCCAATAAGACATATTAATAAAGTGTCATGTGAGTGAGTAAAAAGGAGTTGTTTCTATGGAATAGTTTCTATGGAGCACAGTGTTAAACTAGCCAGAGTCCGTTCACCAGGTCACAGGCGTCCGCTGTCATTGTCGTGCATTTTATCTCAAAGAGCTCGAAATGGCAGATGTTAATATGGATACAAACATGCACACACACCCACACATACTAAAGCCCATTTTCTTCTGGCAATCTGTTGTTTGAAGTTTTAGATGCAGCAAGGCCAAAGGAAGCAATCAATTTCTCCACAGGGAGACGATGGTCCAGCCTGCTAATTAGAGGACTCGACCAGTTTCATTTTGAGGTGCCCTTGTAAAAAGTACACAGCCATCTGGGAATTATTCTCGACTTTTTCAATCACCCCAGCCACCATTATTCACCAAAAATCCCAGGTTCTGAGGCGCTTGGTCCAGTCACACTTCAAACGCCACTGCCCCCCTTCTCCTTTCCCCAGTCAACTCTGGGGCAATTACCCGCAGTCCCCTTACGCAGACACTGGAGCCTCCAGAATATCCATTAGCCGCCTGGACTGGAACTCATGCATGACCACTGGGATTCTGTGCTGAGATCAGTCTTAAAAAGGGTCAAATGTTTTTGGAGAGCACTGCAGATTTGGAGGCAGAGTGTGATACAGAGTATGTGTCCTTCTGAGAGAGAGTGTGTAGTCTAAACAGCCACGGTGTGTTTGGTATGACTCATAAACAAACATAGGGGAGAAAAGGAGGGTTGTAGCACAGAAGAGCCGAGGGAAAGATCTGCAGAGATAGGGAAAAACAAGGACATTTATATCTCTCTCTTTCTGTAGGTTTCTCTCTCTCTCTCTCTCTCTCTCTCTCTGTGTGTCTTATATATGCTTATATACACTTATATATATGTACATATACATAGAGAGGGAAAGAGAGATATATACATAGGAATATATATATATATACTATGTCTTTCTGTTCCTCTCTCTCTCTTTCTCTCTTTCTCTCACACACACTCTCTCTTTCTCTCACTCTCTCACACACTCTCTCTCTTTCTCTCCCTGTGTGCAGAAGGCACTATTTATAGAGGTGCGTCCCCCCACTTGCGAACCCACACTAACATTCTTCTTCTGCCTTTGAAGAGAGCCAGTACAATCATCCTGCCATCTCTCTCTCTATCTCTCTATCTCTCTTTCTTTTTCTCTCTCTATTTCTCTAAAACACACATACATACACACTTGCCCTACCCTTTTTATTCATCCTGTTTCACTCTCTCTCTCTCTGGACTTTTTCCTGATTCTTGCTAATACATTGACAAATACCAAAACTTTCTCTCTCTTTTTCCATTTATCCCTCCATTCCTCCCTCCCTCCCTCTCTCTCTGTCTCTTTCTCTCTGTCTTTCTGTCCTTCCATTCACACACAGCACACACCCCCTTTTTTTCTTTGGCGCCCCCACCCCCTTCACACTCCCTCCTCGAAAGCAGTGGGCCAGTACACAGAGACACACAGTGAGAGGGAGGGAGAGAGAGAGGCTCGTCCGTTTGCGATGGATTACTCAAGTTACCGGGCTGCTTTTCCAGCCGGCTGGCCCGGAGTGGGGCTGCACAGCTGTAGGCTGGGCTGATGGTCCACGATTGTGTGCATTTTTCATCCACGGGCAGATATGTGGTGTTTGCAGTGCAACTCGGAAAAGACCCAGTCTCTGCTGGAGCTGGAGCTGGATGGCTGGTAAGGCTCTGTGTGTGTTTGTGAATGTGTTTATGACAGGTAGTGAGATAGTAAGTCTGGAGGGATTACCTGCTGGTAGTTTGTTTTTGAATGAATCTTATTTGTATGCTGTATTTGATTATCAGATGTTGTGGTGGTCTCTGGGGTCAGTTAACATCAGGTGACATCACTGACCCTCACTGACCCTCAAGTTCCACAACCGCTTTCTATGTGGTTGTATGGATAGATAGATAGATAGATAGATAGATAGATAGATAGATAGATAGATAGATAGATAGATAGATAGATAGAT
>JBBKCR010000128.1:24835880-24848435 GCA_037577295.1 Ladigesia roloffi | reverse complement strand
AATAGAAGTAGTAGTAGTAGTAGTAGTAGTAGTAGTAATAGAAGTAGTAGTAGTAGTAGTAGTAGTAGTAGTAATAGAAGTAGTAGTAGTAGTAGTAGTAGTAGTAGTAATAGCATAGCAGTAGTAGTAATAGAAGTAGTAGTAGTAGTTAGGGTTGCCAACTGAATTGTCCAGGACATCCCGAAATATGGGTGATTTCAATTTGTCCATTCGGGGCAGCTCCTTTCACATACTCCAATCACAGCCTCAGTGGCCAGTAATAGACTAGGTTAAGCATGGCAAAACTCATGCAAACGTTGCAATGAGACAAGGTTGTTGGTGTGTGTGTGCACTGGCCACAAGTGATGAACGGTGACAAATTTATAGACAGTATGTGGAACCTATTGAGAACAAATGACTGTGTAGCTACAAAAAGAGTGGTATGAAACCTTGTGATTTCCATTATTGATGGTCAGCTGCTCTATGTGCGCACCTGCAAGAAAATGTCCCTCATTTGGGGTTGAGAAATTTGGCAACCCTAGAAGCAATAATAGTAGTACTAATATAGCAACAGTCGTAGCAGTAGTAATTTAGCAGTAGTAGCAGTAGCAGTTTAAGTAGTACTAGCAGTAGTAGTAGAAGTAGTATTAGTAGTATTAGTCGTAGTATTAGTAGTAGTTGTAGTACAGAGGTAGTACATTAGCAGTAGCAGTAGTAGTAGTAGCAATAACTGTAGTTGTACATAATCGTCATATCATTTGAAAGGTGCAAAAAAATCATGTTACAAGTTTAAACCCTTTTCCCCCGCCTCTAGGTGCAGGTCATATGAGCATCAGTCCTGCACAGCTGTTCTACTCTCTCCTTTCTTTTCTCTGACCCTGTGAGTGGTATGGCTTTACATGGCCTATATGGATGTCTGGCATTTCAAGCAGCCTTCTATGTGGAATTGCCGTAGAGGTGGGAGGGAGTAGCGCGTCACAGTTTGCTGTGACAGATGGTGGAGGAGATTCAGTCCATGAGCCATTATGCAAGAAGTGTGAATTTCAGGATGTCACAAGTAGCCCAAACCAGCACCACCACAACAACGGCAGCAGTTGTCAGTGTATGTGCACTTGTGGGTGAAAGGGTATATAGGCTTTTTACTCAGTGTCTGTTTTGTTTAGAGCACAATACCAAGGTCACAAGAACCAAGGTCACTTGGTATAGTGTGTGTTTGTGAAGGGTAATGGCCCATTACACTTATTCAATCTGAGTCTAGTGTATCTGAATATCCTTCTCTGGGAAGTACATTATAAGCCTGTTATGACGTATTGTATTACACTATCTTATCTTAATGTGTATTATGTTATGATACAAGTAAAGCAGTGAAGAATGCACTGAACTTCAGATTTGTACATTATTTTACAAATTACAAAATCTTTCTCATTAATCACATATACATTTGCAAAAAGTGTCATGATTAGGTGTGTTTTCTAAAGATGATATGTACTAATTTTAATGTAAGAATCAAAGTTGTTATTTAATTAGGGCCGCCCAGATCTTTGTGCATGTAAAAAGTTGGCTATATTTAAAAAAAAACATCATTCATTTCACTTAATTTATGTAACAGTGATAACTATGTAATTTATTTTCACATCGTCAAATACATTTTATATACATATAGTATTGTGCAAATGTATTGAACCAACCCTCATTTCTTTAGATTTTGCTTTGGGTCACCTTGGTGTTGCAAAAATACAAGTTATTCCAGTTGAACTGTCTTGTCTTTAACATACTGACTAGATTAAATTAAACAGTGAAGTAAATTAAAAGTTAAAGTCCCTTATAATAATTTGTGAACAGCACGGCACAGTGTGAAATTCTTTCTCTACATTAAACCCATTCACCAAGTGAAGCAGTGGAGTGCCACCTATGTGGGGTGCTTAGGGAGCAGTGTATAGGGACCTCAGTGGTGCCACTAGCAGCCCCAGGATTTCAAATGACAGCCCACTGATTGCAGGGTACTCAGGGTACTTCTCTGATAACTAGACCACTAGCTGCCCCAAAAGAAATGTTTTTCTGGCTGCAAAGTGCCTTGATAAAGAAGTACTTCTTAAGTTAGATTTCGTTGAATACCCCCAACCTCCCCACCAATCGTTCTACAAGTCTCGCCCACAGCGTCAGAATGACTGTAGAGCATGTGAGGTGAAAGTGCCTCCTGTTCAAAGTGAAAGTTCCTTGTTTACACAGGACAGAGCTGCTGTTCAGACCTGCTGCTGCCAGCCGTTCACCAGTCCGGCAAATGAAAGCCTCGAACACGCTGTCACAACTTGTTAGGAAACGTGTTCTTTCGTGAACAAACACGACTGTTGATTACTGCAACCACAAACCAGCGATTTAGAGCAACAGCATTCACATGATGTGGTGTTCTGGGTAAATGATTGGTCCTCTGTCTGCCTTCATCAGAGCAGACTTTGTCTGTGTTGCACTTTGAGCTTTTTTTTACTCTCCATGATGGTTGATAAGATTTGGAGGAAGAGTTGGGAGTTCTTTGGGAATAGGAGCCCTTTCCTTGGAAGACGGGGTGTGGAGAAGAAGAATGAGTGAGTAGACTTTTATATCAGCGAAGCCAGGAGGGTGCTGTTGCCATTAGCTCAGGGGGTCTCAGGTGACCTACAGTGCGTCGTTGGTCTTTCGAGTACCTGCTGGATTTGTTACATCATCTCTGTCTGCTGGTCTGAATTAATCCACTTTGCTTTTTGTTCATATTGTTCTTTTTCTAATTCTGACAGTTGTAATCGCACATGTAATGTAATGTAATGTAACTAAATGTAATGTAATGTACAGTTATTGGCAAAGGTTTAGACAAAAGATGTTTGGTTGATCCTCTAAGTGAAAGCAGGTACATATCTTCACTCACAAGACTATTTTAATATATAGTTGCTGTTTATTTGCTGAAATTAATACTATTTGTATACCATAAATATTAATTTGAACATGTAAAAGCCTGTGTAAAAGCTTTGGCACATTTTATATTTTGTGTTTTTGAAGTTTTTGAAAACTTCTGTAGATTACAATATTTTTCATATTTATTTAAGTGTTTTGACTCTACAGAATTAATATAATTCTGATTTATTGTCAGATTTCTCGAAGACAAGGGTTCTACTAGCATTGCCCCTTTACTGATATTTTCATTTATTGATATTTTCCACTTACCGACTCTGTGGTGTGATGCTGGGACCTGTAGTTTCTATCCCCTTCGTCTTGCTGTTGCACATTTGGTTAATTAAAGAAATATGTCAGTTTGTTCTGCCACATAAACCTTAATTCCCCATTTCATGGAAAGAGTCCCAGATTGAAGTGTACGTCAGTGGTTTGCACTCTTTTTTGCTTCTGTGGGTTTTTTGCCTTTTCCTTATATTTCATCAATATTCAATGAAGGTCTGTGTTTTACAGTGTGGAGGGAGAAGTGCAGAGCAGTGAGCCGACCCCATCTCTGGACCGTGGGACAGGCTATGGCCCCCTGACCCACAGCTCCTCCATTAGCCCAGACACGTTTGATGGATCGGGATACGGCCTGACTGCCCAACCTGGCCCCCAGCGTCCGCGGAGGCCCAAACTCCAGCACTCGCAGTCCATTCTTCGCAAGCAAGCTGAGGAGGAGGCCATCAAGCGCTCGCGCTCACTCTCCGAGAGCTATGAGCTCTCCACTGATCTGCAGGACAAGCAGGTACAGGAACAGATCACGAGAAAACACATTAGTGGCATTTACTGGCATATCACACTGTGCTGATTAAAATGCCTTCTTAGACTTTAAGTGTAACTAAATACAGATGTTATGTACTAAGAGAAAGATGCCAAATATATACACATATGAAATATAAAAATGTCTAACACAGGTTTAGGTGGAAATTTAGCAGATGGTTTCACTACATATGGCATGTCAGTATTAATGGGTATAAGTCCTGGTCTGATGTTATCAGTGTCAAAAAAAAATGTGTCCAGTCCAATACTGTAACAAATTTAGCCTGACATATAGCACACATTCACATTTGTGATGTCATGGTGTTATCAGTGTATGAACAGGTTCAATTAAGAGCTTCAATTAAGAATTTCGTTTTTTTTTAAAGAAAAAACAGTAGCAGATATTACTCAGGTTTCAGTATCAATGTCAGAAAGGAGAATGTTACATTGTGTCATCTCTAAACAAAAGCTGTCAAACCAGTAATTTGGCATAATGCCAATGGAAATCCACAGCAGGGCTTCCCAACTCCCTCGCTTACCCATTATTTGCTATTTTTTTCTGTTTTGTATGCATCTGACTAATTTCACACAAAGCTAGATTATTTAATGAGATGTACAGGATGAGTCCGAGCAAAAACAAATATGCATAGTGTGGGTTCAGTAGGACTGGGGTCAGAATATCTTGCAAGACCTTTTAACTGAGTGGTTCCATCTATTGAATGGTTCTTTAGGAAAGTCTTTCCTGTCTGGCATCAGCCCAAATAGTAATTTCTCGGTCTTTTTTTCATCTGTGTAAATATAATAAAGTCTATTTTGCTAATCTCTTGTTGGGTCTCTCAGGTGGAGATGCTAGAGAGGAAGTATGGTGGACGTTTCATCAGCCGCCATGCCGCTCGCACCATTCAGACGGCGTTCCGCCAATACCAAATGAACAAGAACTTTGAGCGTCTCAGGAGTTCCATGTCAGAGAACCGCATGTCGCGGCGGATCGTTCTGTCCAACATGAGGATGCAGTTTTCCTTTGAGGGACCTGAGAAAGTCCACAGCTCATTTTTTGAGGGCAAGCAGGTGTCCCTGACTGATGAGGCCAGTCAACTGGGAACCATCGTGCAAACACATAGTGAGGACATAGTCCCTGTGTGCATGGCTGCACCTTCAGCTCAGAACGACCTCAGTGATGCTATTACGGAGCTTGAGGATGCTTTCTCGAGGCAAGTTAAATCACTAGCAGAATCTATTGACGACGCCCTAAATTGTCGGAGTTTGCATGAAGAGGAGGAACAGCCAGAGCAGGTTCAGGACATGCAAGGGAAGTTGCCCTACAAGGTGAAACCTGCTCATGGAGCTGACCGGCGCAAGCTTGATGAGATGATGGCTTCCTATAGCGATGTGACACTCTTCATTGATGAGGAGGACCTTTCTCCCCCTATCCACCTTACGCACCACTCGCCAGACCCAGCATCCAGCACAGAGTCTGACCAGCGCGCCCAGTCCGTCAACTCTTCACAGGAATACTGGTCCATGGACAACAAAGAGGACAAAGTGGACACTGACACCAGCTGCCGGAGCACACCGTCATTGGAGTGTCAGGAACCGAGACTTCGTATGGACCATCTACCACTGCTAACCATTGAACCACCCAGTGACAGTTCGGCAGACATGAGTGACCGCTCCGAAATCGACTCGGTAAAGAGACAGAACGTTTACGAGCGGACCGTGGCCGGACCACAGGCCAGCCCCAAACACATAGCGCATGGTCTACCTCCTAGAGGCCCGTCCCTCTCTCGGGATGAGGAGCCAATCAGGCACAGGCATCGGCAGCTTGAGAGCCACCTAGCCATCAACGGGAACCGACAGAGTAAGTCAGAGTCAGACTTTTCAGACGGGGATAATGACAGCATCAATAGCACTTCCAATTCAACTGACACCATCAACTGCAGCTCGGAATCATCATCCCGGGATAGCGTGAGGGAGCAGACACTCAGCAAGCAGACGTACCACAAAGAGACACGCAACAGCTGGGACTCACCAGCCTTCAGCAATGATATCATCCGCAAACGCCACTACCGCATAGGTCTCAACCTTTTCAACAAGTATGTATTCGGTATCATCTGTTTCTGGCCTAGAAATGCTCTTTTCATTCACTTGATTTGTTGTTAATAAGTGTGATAAACTCACCAGGTAGGAATTACATGGATTGGTTTACATTTGTTTGTTTAGCATTTATTCAAGTTTCAAGATTGATTGTCAGCGTTCTCTGATGCAAATAGTTTAGAACGAAGAGAGACAAGAAACTGCCGAACATTATATTGCAGCCGTCAGAATTCTTAATTTGAATAGTTCCTAAAGGTATGAAGGCCCATTTTGGTCAACTTCTAAAATTCTTACTGTTTTTTATAGCAAGGAAATATATATTATGACACATTTTGTTGATTTGAAGTGAAAATTGGCACATCCTCTGCTGAGAACACAATCCAAAATATTTAACACATTGGAAAAACAACATAAAACATAAAATGTGCCCAATTTGCACATTTGTTTATTTTAATATGTTAATTAATCAAATAAAAAGTAATTGTGGCCCAAAATGGTGCAGAGGCCTCCGTGTCTCCTTAGATGATGTAAAATTATTTTCATTTAGAAAATCAACAGTGTTTGCACACAGCTGAACATGAGAATAATTCTGAATAAAACAGTGGGGTGTACCTTCATTATTTTGACTGTACTGCACTAAGAAATGCATAATAAGTAAAGAGGAGCCTGTTTAAGTCTGCAATGGAAAATTCATGCTTTTATCAGCTGTGTAGAGGACCTGCCTGAAGTTGCATCGCCGTGATTTAGTACATGCGCAATTTGGCAGAAACAATGTTCACGTTAGCAAGTAACACCTGAGGAACATGTTTGCTCTGGCAGAAGAAGTCAGGGTATTTTGGTGCTGCCAGTCTTTTAATCTTTTGATTATCGGAGAAACAATCTCGCTCCATTCCTTATCTGGAATTGAGATTAGCCACAGGACATTTTATTTTATTACTGAAACTTAAACCTATTTTCAACCAAAGATTTTTATTTTTATTTCAAATTTTTTTCATAAAAATATAAAACATTATATAACTATAATGAAGACCTCAAAGGTACATTGTTCATATGGAACATTTCTATAATGTTCTTCATTATAGGTTTACTTTTTTCGATACAGCAATGATACATGTCTGAAAATGTGACTTATTTTGAAACTTTAGCTTTAGTTTTTATTTTATGAAAATATTTCACATACTAAAAGTGCAACATTTAAAACAAAACTGTTTTACTGTGTCCCATTCTAAAATAGCTTATATATAAACCCCAAGGTTATATTAGTTTCTATGCAGTGATACAGTATGACAATATATGATGCAGATATGATAGTATGCAATAGAAAATAATTAACAATAAATCATAATCCAGTGCAATACAATTCAAAACCATATGGAGATCCTTGCTTGTCACAACAGAACTGATTTGCTGATTTGTTTCAGATAGGAAAGATGGTTCATGAGTTAATTTTAGTGAGACTAACATAGTAATTAGGATGATATAACGATCGGGGCTCCAAATCTATAATGCTATGATGATAAAATACACACTCTAAGGTGTTTTCAAAGAGTGTGTGATACTCTTTTTTGTTACAAGCAAAGCAAGGCATGAAATTACCATTCACAGCTGCTGTATAACCACTATCAGAATGCACAGACTAATACAACACAAGGGCACTAATAGAAAGGAGCATTATTGCCATAGAATGCAAGCTTCTTTTGAAGCAAATTAAAATGCTTTTGCACTACGCATAGCCATGAAATGCAATAGTTCGGCTGTGACTCAGTTTGAAATCGTTTGAAAACATCAAGTTGTGTGGAAGTTTTTGGATGCTTGAGCCAATACATATCAATACTTGTGGTAAAATGCCTTTTAAATTAACTTAACATTGAAAACTGTTACTGATTGCTGATTGCAAGAAGGCAGAGCTGGAGATCTCATGGGCATAACTATGATATGTGTGTCACAGTATACTGGACACACAATCACGGACATGATGTGAATTTGCAGCTTGGGATAGACATAAATCAGCCTATTCCTATCTTTATTATGACTAGTCTTAGGCACTATTATCTGTAGGTCCACCAATGTCCAAAACAACAGCTTCTAGTCATTTGTTACCAGCATGTAAAACAATATGGAGGCCAAAGCTCCTTAATGATGCCCTTCTTTGAAAGAGGGAAAGCGCAAAGACATACCAACCCATACCAGTCACCCATTATTTTTTGAAGCAACATTACACTAAGTGCACTTTTTCAGTCAAACTCAGTATTTCCTTTCTGCTCCAACATCTCTGGAGGAATCATCCTCAAGCCAACACAACCATATGGAGCGGAGGTCTAGTTTATTTTTGTGGGGAAGTGAACTTGACTTCGGCGTGCCCCCCTCCCTTAATTTGAATCCTTCCAGTAGAGTTCTGCCCAAGAGACATATTCCTTTCTCATGTAGTGCTTAATCAGGAAGGGTCTGAAAGACATTTCTTTCCCTCTTGTGGCTTAATCCAAGGGTGTATCATGCTTAACATGCACGAGGAAGGGATTTCATTCAGTTCCTTCAGTTATACAGTTATGCTTTATGACTTTGGTTTCAGATGTTATGCATGCAAGGGGGATTTGATATTAATGTATAATATACCTTCAAATGTTCGGCTGAAAGTCACTTCTGTTTTCATGTTGTCCCCCTGCAGATGTGTTCAGTGAAGAAGAGAATAAAAATACTTTCTCCAGTGTAGGACAGCCACAGGCAACTAATACAAAATCAGTAAACCTAATGAGCTATATGGACAATATATCAGGACTGTGATTGCAATACATAAAAGACCTCATATAAACACTTTAGTGGCATTGAAAAGTTTTAAGTATGTAAATATTAATTTTCCAAAATGAATGTTCACAGTCCAATCTATACAGTTCATAAATGGAAACATATCTGCAAAATCAACCATTCGAGGGTAGTTTTAAAAAGGGGCTGCACTACATTTTCAGTGAGCTGAGATACAGGCAGCCAGTCAGAAAAGAGCTAATTTACATATGTCAGTCTTAAAGGCACAGGAACAGAAACAGTCTGTTTAACTCTTAGGAATGGACAGAGGTTGGAAAATTGTCACATCAGAAAAAACTATGAACTTTTCAATTTTTTTGTAATTATACTACTTAATGCCTGTTCTTAGAATTTATGCTCCACTTAAAGGTTCCATTGTATTTTATTAATATTTTGTTGTATACATACACACGTCAGAGGTTTTCACATGGAGTGAAGTGAGCAGCTGTTGTTGATCCACTTTCAGAAAGCCGGAGAAAGGTATTCAGTACCTGACCGAGAGAGGCTTCGTTCCCGACACGCCTGTGGGCGTGGCCCATTTTCTGCTTCAGAGGAAAGGGCTGAGCCGGCAGATGATTGGCGAGTTCCTGGGGAACCGACAGAAACAGTTCAACAGGGACGTCTTGGAGTGAGTGTTTGCTTTCATTTTATTAATAAAAAGAGTCCTGCTGCTCTTCTACAGAGGTAGAGTATGGCCTGAGAAAATGTGAAAAAAAAGTGAAAATCCCTCACATGTATAGAATTAAGAAATAAATGAAAGACAGACCATATTTTAAAATTCAAGTAACTTAGCCGGGCACAAACTGTTCAGGTGAATTCAATAGTGATTCATTGGAACATTTTGGATAGCTAACTGGATAAATATGAAAATCATTCATATTGGTTTGATATGAAATGTTCTGTTCTAGAGAGTCTGAATTATTCACAGTGGTGTTGATTAGAACCAGTTGTCTGAAGGATTTATGGCCTCTAAAAGACCCCTCACTGAAATATACTACAGGGAATGTTTATGGAAACAGTTTGATCCCTGGAATACTTTTTTACAACATTTCTGGGACAGTTTCAGCCTAGAACATATTTTAAATACATTATTGGTGGAGATGTATATGAGGCAAATTGTTATGCAATTTTTCCAGATCAGCATTATATATAAAAACTCAGAAGGCATGTGTAGGTGTCACATGCAGGGCCCGGGGTGTGTAAAGAGGCGCAGATACAGGGTTCCATTTGTAGGATTTTATTAACAAAACAAGCTAAAAACACAAAGAAGTCATGAGGGCCTAAAACACCAGGAATCCATAAAACAGCAGGAACATGAAGGATGGGTAGGGTGAGGGTGTGTTTGAGGGTTGTGTGATGGTTGACAGACAACTGGGATAAGAATCCTTGGAAATTAAATAAATAACAGATTAGCACAGGAAGCAGTAACTAAACACAGTCACTTGCATATAAAGACAAGACTGCAAACAGAACACATGAACTAAGGCAGTGAAAATAACCTTTCAAATGAAGAGTCTCACATGAAAACTGAATCAGTAGTTGATAGGGCTGTGCAGAGTGGCCATTTGTATCTGTATTTGTATTTGTTAAAAGGAAAAAATTATTTGTGTTTGTATTTGTATTTGAGTAAAATTCATAATGAGATGGGGGTCCTGAATACATATATTTAAGTACTTGTCCGGATACGGAATTCGTAAAAAACACGTTATTTGTGCCTTTCCGAATACCGTGTTTGTATTCGGCTCCACCCCTAGTAGTGGATCATGAATGTCACAATAGGATAGTTTTAGACATTAAAATCCCTGGTTCCATTCACTGTAATAAAATTTTTAATGAGATTCTGGACAATAAATAGTTTTTATTAAAAAGAAAAAAACGTAATCAAATAAAATAAATGTAGGAGTTTAAAGTGTTATTGTGTAAGATAACAGTTAGTATAAATAATGATATAATGATACTTAAATGGATTTACAAATCCCTTGAGTATTTTCACCTCTGGCTCGTTATATACACCCGCCTTGGACTATGTGTATGCCTGCTGGGCATTTTTTAGGAATGCTTCTGCCATTCTGCCTCTCTGTAGTTCTGCAGTAAGTGAGTGTGGTGCTAGTATAACGTGTTCTTCATTAGGGTTCACCATAAATTACATGTATTGACTGCCAATTAATTTACTTGATGCCTTTAAAATCTTAATCTCTGCACAAGTTTCTCCTATGTCCTCCTTGCAGTGTCTTTCCAGATAACATCAATTAGGGCAGTGTCTGTGAAAGCAGTCTACGTTAGGTCCTCGGAGGATTGCAGCATGTCTGTACAGATTCCCTCTTCATCAGCTCAAACAGAGCCTGGCTAATTAAGTCCAGCCTTCTCTGAAAATGAAGACATCCCCTGAGCTGGCAGCTGTTCACACACACTTTCCATGCAACATAGATTTCACACACAGTCTATTAATCAGTCATCACTTACCCTAAAAGAGTAAAAACTCTAAAGGACACTTGATCATTGTTGACTGAATGATCAATTTTTGCAGCTTGTACTCAGGACACAATTCTATAGGTATACAGGAAACATGCTATACCTAAACTGTATGTTTATGGCCAGGCGTCGTCCCAAAACCGTGTCCATAGATTCCAACCAGCAGAAAGCTTTTATTATTTACAGTCTTGTTTTAGTTTTCTAATTTTTGCCTTGGCATTTTTCCATGACAACCCAGCTTGTTAGTCATCGAAAATTCCCACAGAAATTTAACTTCAGACCGTAGCGCTTCTCCTTTGTCAGCTTCCCAGTTTTTCGTTTGTACCTTCATTGTTGTTTTGGGTTTTTTTGCACGAACAGTAAAAAACACCTATTGGCTTTTTTATGTTGTGATGATAATATTTCGACTAATCAGAACATAATGATGCAATCAGCTCAGCTGTGTCCCACTTTCGACCCTGCCGTTTGGTACAACTCATGTTTGGGTCCCATTATTTTGCTGTGGAAAAACATTCGTTTGCAGTGTGGCACGGTTCCTTCATCCAGTGGAAATGCAGCAATTGTTTTGAACTCAAAATAAGGTAATTGCATGTAATTTTTGTTAACTCTGAAATGTTGGTGTATTTAATCCAGCTGCGTGGTGGACGAGATGGACTTCTCAGGGATGGAACTGGACGAAGCTCTCAGGAAATTCCAGGCACACATCAGGGTCCAAGGAGAGGCCCAGAAAGTTGAGCGTTTAATCGAGGCTTTCAGGTGAGGATACACCTTAGTCTCCAGTTCCTCAAGTCTCTATGGCAAAACATATGGTCTCTTTGCATTCACCCATCAGAAGATCAGTCCACTGATAAGGCCTTGATATGTACTAGAATCCTAAGATTATTCTGCCCCATTTTTTCCAGCCAACGCTACTGCATCTGCAACCCAGGAGTGGTGCGGCAGTTCCGAAATCCAGACACTATCTTCATCCTGGCCTTTGCCATCATCCTCCTCAACACAGATATGTACAGCCCCAACGTTAAGCCAGAGCGCAAGATGAAACTAGAAGACTTTGTCAAGAACCTTCGAGGTGGGTGAGAGAATTGTTGGATTACGCTAAAAATGTTAACAAACATCAAATAATTTCATTGCTGGTTCCTAAAAGTGCCTGCCATCTCAGACACACAGTTAAATGTTGTTTAATGAATTAAACAAAGTCATTAAAAGTTCTTTTGTAAAGGTTAAAAGAGCAGTTCAGTTTTAATCATTCTGAGATTTTAAGTCATTAAGGATGTTCACATCGGGAGAATTTTAATAACTGGGCTTATTATATAAGCAGGAAAGTTGTAGGAAAAATAAAGTTACTCTTATTGTTTCTCTCTTGTACAGGCCAATGGAAATAAACAAATGCCCATATAGTATCTCTGCTTACTGTGTGTGCTTGTGTGTGTGTGTGTGTGTGTGTGTGTGTGTGTGTGTGTGTGTGTGTGTGTGTGTGTGTGTGTGTGT
>JBBKCR010000128.1:24814822-24831469 GCA_037577295.1 Ladigesia roloffi | reverse complement strand
TGTGTGTGTGTGTGTGTGTGTGTGTGTGTGTGTGTGTGTGTGTGTGTGTGTGTGTGTGTGTGTGTGTGTATGATCTCATATGCTAACACTATGTGTGTGTTTGTGCCACAGGTTCTGTCCCTGCCCCATCGCAGGCTGGTGTGTTATTGCCGTCTGTTTGAAGTGCCAGATCCCAACAAGCTGCAGAAACTTGGGTTACATCAGCGGGAGATTTTCCTTTTTAATGACCTCTTGGTGGTGAGAATTATTTTTAAAACCTATTTCAATCAGTGATGTACTGATTTCATGCAATACACTTTTGAACCAGGTTCATTTCCAGTGTATTTCTCCAGGCCCCAGGCAGACTATAGATAGAGCACAGCTGCACTGAAATGCTTTGGCAAGTTCCACCTAGTTGACTCTTTTCTGGTCTTATTTGGCTTTGAAGGTAACTAAAATCTTCCAGAAGAAGAAAAATTCAGTGACGTACAGCTTCAGGCAGTCCTTCTCCCTGTACGGAATGCAAGTGCTGCTGTTTGAGAACCAGTGTAAGTAACTTGAGCCTTTATAGTACAGCTGCTTAAATCTGTAAATGCAAGGCCTCACATCAGCTACATTGTACCTTAACTTATTTTGGCTAGCTTTCTGTTCGTCTCATTTGTGCATCGTATATTCTATTACCTGTGTTTTAGAACTCATACAGGTTAAACCTATATTTTTTTATTGAAATGGCACAAAATAAAACTTTTAGCTTGTTCTCATTTGCATAAGTTTAACTGGTGGCTGTTCATTTATTTTAAGCATTTTAATCACTTTTTTTGTAACGCTCCCTGCTATTCACTTTAGATTACCCAAATGGAATTCGGCTCACCTCAGCCATTCCAGGTGCTGATGTCAAGGTCCTCATCAGCTTTAACGCTCCAAACCCTCAGGACCGCAAGAAGTTCACCGACGACTTGCGGGAGTCCATCGCCGAAGTTCAGGAGATGGAAAAGTACCGGATAGAGTGTAGGCAGCCAAAATTTCTCCTATACTCACAAACAGACACACATACATACACACATATGCATATACACACACACATATGCATACACACACACACACACACACACACACACACACACATACATACCTACACATACAGGTCATGTAATATGATTTAACTTCATTAATCAAATTAATGATCATCGAGTCACAAAATTCACAGATTATTGAAATTTGAATCAGTAGAGTGCGTAATGTTTTGTTTGTAAGTAATAAAAAGAAGAAGAAGATTACATTTATTAAGCCAAACATGATTATCATCTGTTAAAGAGTATGATATGTTCTTTCTGTAAAAATGAATAGGACTTTTACAAAGACTACATGTTCTGGGCTTTTGCAACAAGCCTTGAATTAACATTGTTATTTTTAAGTATTAGATTTGCATACAGAAAAATAAACTCTCCCCCCCTTTTCTCAGCTTGCAAGGGTGAAGCATCATATGTGTCAGGAGGAGAAGAGTACAGTACAAACAATCAGTACAGCTTAAAAGAATACACTGGTGCAGAAATAAACAGAAACTGTTTTCAGTGGAGCTCTATTGGAGGCCGAGATATGGATTTGGCAGCAGTAGGGTGGCTGGTTCTGATATGAGCAGAGAGAAACTGTGTTGTGGACACACAGTATTGAAGCAGCCCAGGCTTTCTATAAAAAGCCTCCATGGGGTCCTTCGAAATTTGTGTGAGAACAGAGTGTTACTCTAGTTAGGTAGCAGGAGGTGTCAAAGTTCAGGTTTGTTTTACTATAGCGCCCTCAAGAGAGCATTAATGACAAAGGTGGGTGGTACTGCAGCAACAAAATATCAGGGGTGTAAATCTCTGCCTACATTGTAATCTGAATTGATTACAGTTAATTAGGAAATGTGGAGTCTCAGTAGGCAGCTGATGCTCTTGTGGTTGCCCTGCCATCAGAAGGTCAAGAGCTTAAACACGGGCACTGCATCAGTGTGCTGTCCACTGCTTCTCTTAAATGGGTAAAATACAGAGAAAAAATTTCACACTATTCACACTGTGGTGTGTTCACACGTGACTATAAGGGGCCACTTTACACAAGTGTAATCCAAGGAACCATTTACCAGTGGTGGACAGAAACAAACTACAGTACTTGAGTATTTTAAAAGTAGCTGCATTTTTACTATTGCATTTTTTACTATTGCTTGTTATTCCAGTGCTTTCTGCAGGATACAGTATGACATATTCCATAATCTGTGAAACAATATGATGCACCTTTTCAATTATATCAAACCAATCTTAAAACACCTCCTTCTGTAAAACCAGAATATTCAATCATTCACTGTAACTAGGGCAACTCGGACAAGCTTTCAGAATGAAAGGCAATGCAGTGGTCCTTTTAAATCAGATACTAAATGGTTCACCATTCATTTTTTAAACTAAAGAAATTGACCAGAAAGGATTAAAGAATATTTTTTACTTTTCATACTTTAGAACAACAAAAAGCAAGTGCCAAAAGTGTGTGTGCAGGCAGGCATATCTAATGGTGTGCATATTTTCATGCCTGTAGCTGAGCTGGAGAAGCAGAAAGGTGTAGTAAGACCCAGCATGTCTCAGAGCATGTCAGGCCTGAAGAAAGAGGCAGGAAACGGGACCATGAGCCGCACCAGCCTGGACGACACGTATGCTATGGGGGAGGGTCTGAAGAGGAGCGCGCTTAGTAGCTCCCTGCGTGACCTTTCTGAAGCAGGTGAGTTTGGGGGTGCTGCTAAAGATCGAGATGTTTGAAGGTGTATTGGTGGTAGTTTTGATTTTTAACGCAGGGAAATTTTAATCGGCTTGTTTTGGGTTTATAGATTATGGCTTGTACCATTAAAGTGGACGAAATGAAAAGTGATGAAATTAGACCATTTAGCCCAAATGTTAGCTGAGAAAAAAAGCACATTTTTGTCTTGGTCATCTCTAGAAATCTTGTGTAATCATTGCTTTAACTATAGTTTCTCCCTTACCTCAAATATAGTTGATCAGCCAAGACATGTTTGATGCCCGATTTGTTAATTTTACACATATATATAGCAAGCAATGGAAGTTTATTGTAAAAAAACAAAAAAGAGAGAGTAAATACAGTGACATAGTGGTACCTGCTAAGGTTTGTGTACAGAAGATTAAACATCTACCATAGCTGAGACATGTGGATGGGCTCCATGAAAACTCGTGTTTTTGCTGAATGAGAGTTAATGTATTTTGTATTTTCCTTGCACTTTGAATAAAGAATGACTTTGAAGAGATGACTAGGACATGTAAAAGATGTGTATATAAACACTGACGCATTCATTTGTTACACAGACATTTTTATTATGTGAGTAACCCTTCCTCACAGTCATGTTTACAGACTTTTCTGTGTTGTTTCTGTGTTGTTTACCAGTCTGTGGCCTAGGCTAGAGCCAATTGGAGTGTGACTCACCTTTGTCTTTTTGTTCATGTCTAAATTGTTAAATTTTCCATTTTTATTCTCCTGTTGTCCCCATAACATCCCATGTTTATTTGTACCCTTAAACTATTTTACTATGGTGTTTCATAGTTAAGACTTTAATCGCTGAACCATCAGTCTCATACATCAATGGCACAGTACCCAACTGACCATAATGTTGATCTGATCAAAGGCACTTGAGGTGATTCACTGCTTGGCTGTATTATAGTGAACACAAGTGTATTGGAGTTTCGTATTATACAAACTTACTTCACTGGTTTAGTTCTAATTACAGTTTAATCCTTCACATTTCAGCATAAAGCCAAGATAAAAAGGTTTCTCCAAGTGCCAGGCCCTTTTGATCTCGGTTCAATCTTTGCCGTCAGTTGGCCATCAGCAATGATGGAATGAAATCCATTAAAGGAGTCTGATTCATAAATGTAAAAGAGAGCCATTCGTATTGTTACTTCCCATCAATTTACCTTGGAAGGAATACTAACATTTGAGTCTGACGAAAGTGTCGCACCATGAAAGTGTTTCCACTCCACCTTTGCTTGGTCCCAGTTGTCCGACATCACTGACGGGGGCCTCCATTCGAAGCTTTTATTGGCAGAGTGTGGCATGAGTTGTAATCAGTCGTGTTTATGAAGCATTGTTTCATTCATCCCCCCCTCCTTATATCCCTGGATTTACTAGTTACTTGCTGCTCGTGGGGTTACATTCAGGCCAGTGTGTGTGTGTGCCGGAGTGCTTCAGTCATCTGTCCATCAGCTGCCGTGTTTTGAGTGTGTGCCATGTCTTGTATTGGCTTATGTGGCTCATTGAAAGGCAGCAGAGGAATGGCTTTTTGATGTTTTTGCACAGGACCACACACAGCAGCCTATAATTTACATGGCTGTCAACTGCCATTACCTCTTGAAGGTTTTATAATCCTTTTGACCCACTTCAGAGTCAAAATTATCAATCCTTGTACACAGAGTGATTTCTCTTTAAGTGAGTTCAGCTGTAAAATAAGCAAAAGTAAAAGTGCAGACCGCTTCATCTGGGCACCTCCCTACTTATAGATCATTTATTTTAAAGGTATGACCCTAAATCACCAGCCTAAGCTCCGCACACAAATATTTTCTTTTTTGTACAGGTTTCTAGGAAAAAATTGTTGGCAAAAATTCCATTTAAATCTGCAAAATAGCCTAACATTTGACTGGACATATGGTTTTGAGAGAGCAACAGCATTAAATTACAGAACAAAAGCAAACAACTTATATGGCTATATCATTACAAGTGCAATAATAACACCATATCAACCACATGAAACACCAACAGAGCTCTAGCAACTACACAATATACTATTGCAGTCACCTAGTGACCACCAAGAAACCACCTGAGCTACAATAACAGTGCCCAAATAACCACCTAACAGTGAGCTTGAAATACTAGCAACACCCTAACAACTACCAGAAATGCCACAGCCACCAGTTAGCAACATATTAGCATCCACCTGGGATACTACTTTTTTCATCCTATAATTGAGCATTCATTAATGTGAGTGCAAATACATTTCAGATTAAAACATATTTAGTAGCATATCATTTAAAATTGATTTTTAAAAATTTAAAAGTAACTGAAGCTGAATGAGATTTTTGCCAACTTTTTACAAAGCTTGTCCAACCTTGCAGCAGTGACCACAGAATATCACATCAGTGGAGCGCAACAGGTCAATGAATCGGCACTAGAATATTGCCACTCCACAATTATGCCTGCGAGACCACCACTACTGCCCCACCCCCACCTTCCACTTCCCCAATCACCACCCCCTTTCACCCAAGTCCCTGACCACCCTCCTTAATGAAACTGGAAGAGGCTTGCTGTGTGCTCACATGTCCCTTTGGCGTCCCCTAAAATGAAGAAAGATGTGTACACTACTAGCCTCCCATAAGTTGTTGATGCCCATCTCTAATCTGTCGTATTGCATGTCTCGGGCAGGCAAGCGTGGGCGCCGCAGCAGTGCAGGATCACTAGACAGCAATATGGAAGTAAGTAGGAAGCAGTGGATGTCTAGTTTACTTCCTCTGTGTTGACTGATGTGCACTGTAAACAAAAAACAAACAAAGAAATTGAAATAAAACCAAACCAAAAACAAACCCAAACTTTTTATTGTTTATGTTCTTTGCATCCTCTTTACGCTTCATAGTTTTTTCCGACAAGCTCATTCTTTACATTTTCAGTTTTTGGTTTCCTTGTCAGACTTGATTATTGATGCCTAACCCGCCTGCCTGCTCACATGCATGCATGAGCTGCTTGCCTTGATTTTCTGGACGCCGGGCTTTGTCTGAGAGCAAGTGGCCTCAAGGGCAGTCCAACAGGCCAATGGCCTTATTCCTCCGACACCAAGCATGTTCTGTACTAACTCTCGCTGGTTTGTCAAATCATTGCTCAACCATCGGTCTCCTGTTTGCTCATTTAACCATTTGTTGCAACCCATTTTTTTGCTGAAGGTTTTTCATTAGGTAACAACAGGGTTATATATGACCATCTACAACAGTGTTTTTGAATTCTGGGCCTCAAGGCCTGCCTTTTGTGCTCTGGCACACTTGATCAAACTGAAATGCCACTGCTCTAGGGGCACAAATCTACTCGACACTCTTAAATATAAATTGTCCCAAAAAGGGTTCTGCCATAGAATAGACATGCCAGCACTTTACTTGAACCCTGCTACGTAACATTAACATAACCATGCCATAAATATGTTATGGCAGATGTCATATTCTGTCATGTGTTGTAAAACAGATTATGTACTTTCATATGAAATGAAATCAGCATGTGACATAAACTGTCAAAACATGAAATATTATTTTGTCTTTCTTGACAATTGCACATACTGTTTACGGAAAACTGTTACGCAAATGGCCATTATACCATTATGGACATAATCAGCTCAAGACCATCAGTCTACTTTATAATCACAGGTCAAGATTTAGGTCACTAAACAGGGGTTTTACCCAGTCCTGCAGACCCACTGCTCTGTCTCTTTTTTCACAGGGCCTCTGTGGACTGGATAGATGACCCCTGGCCAAAAAAGCCTTTTAACATTTTTTAAATACAATGTTCTTAAATGGAATGAGGTGTATGAGTGTGAAAAGTTAGAATTTTATAGAACCTCCTAATAATTTAAATGCTCTAGATGAGGAGGGGAACACTGATTTCTGTCAACTCAAATTCTGATGGCCATAAATAAAATCATAATTCTAATGAGTTGACATAATACACTTACTATCTAAAATGGCTCATGAAACTGTAAACCAACAATGGGCTACAATCATGGCATCTTTAGCAAAATATAGCGCTGTTATTGGTAAATATTTTGAGAATTTTAAGCAATATCAAGTATAACTAACAATTTAAGACTATGAAATGCTATTCAGGCCCAAAAAGAACCTTTTAGGAACTTTTATGTTTAAGAGTGTCCTCACAATTTGTCCCTTAGTGCTACTGCCCTCATTTGCCCCCTACAGGAGAAGCTACTTTGTGACATGCTAAGAAACAAGTCCGATCCTGTGGCATTTGATTGGAGCCCTGTGACGCAAATCAGAAGGATGTGGATTTCATTAGCACACACATATTCATTGTCCATGTCATTCTCTTCATGACCCTTCATTGAGTGGGACGTTTGGGACTCTTACTGTTCGGAACACTGTCCTTGTCTGTAGACAGATTGTTTTGAACTGTTTATAGAGGAGATTCATATGTTAGTCATGTATGAGAAGATAGTTGAAGGAGCTACAGTTTGAAAAGGTTCAAATGAATGATCACATCGTTTTCTGTAGTGCAGGGGTTGAACTGCTACAGTACTCTAAATTGCTGAATTGTGAAAATGTGGACTGAGTTTTTTGCCGTTACTGCCTTTGCATGTGAAAGATCTGCTCTCATCATCCTAACGAGATGCATGTGAGGTTTCTCCCCAGGCTTGTTCTATAATGTATATTTATTATTGTTTTATACTTTCAGCGTTTAAATGACCATTCCACCAGAATCCCGTAATGTAATATCCAATGTCTCACTGCAAGAAATTTCTGCTGGGATTTGGCCAGGACTCTCCAGGTAGCATTCAGGAAAATAGCTGAAAATTAATTGCAGGTCATGTAACTCCATGGGTTCAAGCAGGAAATGAAGAAGAGCAGGATATCAGAGGTGGTGTTGGGAAATAGCATGATATTTTGAAAATCGTCGCTGTTACGTGAATTAATTTTATCTCAGAGAATGTTAATTTTAGGGGAGAGAGAAACATTTTATCATGTGTAAAAGATAAGATTAAATAAACCCGAGGTACAAGAGGGAAATTTGCATTGTTATGGCAGTTTGTGGACAGAACAAGAGAAGAAAGTAGCATCACCAATAGAATAAAAGCTACAGTATACAACACAACTATATTAAACAAAACAAACACTTTACAAAGAATACAAAAATATGAAATATATATGTACCATAAATAAAATAAATATTTCCCTAATGTCAGAAGAGTCTTTTTAAAGACAAGGGACATAATTCGACTGTATAAGTGTAAATGATGAAAGTGTGGTAAAATGCAGTAGAGTTATGAGCAAGGTGTCAGATGTCGCTTCATATCAGTGTGTGGAAGTTATATTTCTGTGTTCCTGATATCAAATGATGGATTCTGTGTGGAATGCTCCTTTAAATGCTCTCCTACATCTCACCCCGTCACATCCTGCCAGCATCTTTCAGCTGGATCAGTTTCGGTCATCTAAGTTCTATTGCCTTACATGGTCAGTTCTTACAAAACTTGAATACAAAATGTTAGATACTGACAAAATAGAAATGTAATTATAGTATAAAACAATGTATAAATGCATATATATATAATCATACCTTTTATCTGTAATGATAACACATGGTATATTCTTTTATAAGCCACAATGATTTATTTACTTCTATCACTATATCAAAAGGAATGTATAGATAATTTGCCAACAGCCAGCACAATACATAGTTATCTTTAAAGTAATCCGTTTTTTCCACAATATTCTATTAGTCTGCAGGGCCTTTTCACACTCTTTATTAACAATCCCTTAAAATAAGCAGATGTTAATTTTTTACAGATTCCTGATCATTTAGCTAATGAAGCCTTCTGGAGCATCTGAATTAAGTAATTAGATTAATTTGATTAGAGCTGCAATAAAACACTGCTAAAAAATCAGCATGAGCTCCGCCTCAATAACAATAGCCTATAGCAGAAATCTTTAGCCAAATACATCTTATTTAAACAAAAAATATAAAAAATTTCATGATCAGTGCTGCTTCCAGATATTAGTCTATAGAGCAAGAGCAATATTTGACCATTTTCAATAACGTTATAAACATCCAAAGTGCATCCAAATTCAATTTGACATTTGGAGTACATTGGATTTGGCCTAAGTGCTGGCCAGCAATGTCTCCTCTTTGAAAAGAAAAACATGTGCTAATATAGGAAACAGTGTTAGCCAGGCACTTGTCACAATAAAGGGTGTGAAAACAGTTCTCTGGAGCAATGAAAGAACCATTTTTGCTTCTCTGAAAACCTTTACATAGATTGTTTTAAAAACTAGTTTGAAACCACTTTATTCAAAGTTTCTTCAGGAAGCCACAAGTGGTTCTAGTTCTAAAGAATCCGTGTGTGTGTGTGTGTGTGTGTGTGTGTGTGTGTGTGTGTGAGCTAAATGTTGTGTTTGTTCTGACGGCGTTTTGTCTGGCCTGTGTCTGCCCGCAGGGCTCCATCATTAGCAGCCCTCACCTGCGCCGGAGAGCACCCTCCTCAGCCCGGGAGTGTCCATCTCGTCCTGGCCCCACCCCTCCCTCTTCCTCCTCCTTGCTGGGATCGCTCTTCGGCAGCAAACGGGGGAAGTCTGCACCGCAGGGTTACCCCCCTCATCCTCATTCTCTGCCTCCACACCACCCGGGCCACCCTACCCTCATCTCCCACAAGCCGCACCCCACTAACTTGCACCACACGGCACAGGCCCAGATGGAGGCCCAAGTAGGACACAGTTACCATGGACAGCGTTGTCCACTTCCGCAGAACCCTCCACCATATCACCACCATCACCACTACCACCCGCCCCAGCCTGGGCCCGGACCCCACCTGTACCGACAGCACTCAGGCCATGCCCCCGTCCCACACGCCCACACACACCACCCTCAGTTTGTACACCACCACCATCACCGGCACCATAGAGAGCAGCAGCAAGCGGCCAGTTCCAAACCCAAGCACTGTGGCATCAGCACGGTGGTGTGACCCCGGCTACAACCTGAGCCATAGAACTTCAGACAGACTTACGCTCACTGTGGGCTGCCGGAATGCACCCAGCTCAGTTGGCTTGCAAAGCAGGAAAGCACAAGATGGACTGATCTTTGGAGAAGCTTTTCTGCTCTGTGATTGCAGGTTGGACTCTCGTGGAAAGGCTCTTCTGAAGCTTTTCTGTGGTTTACGTTGCCACGGTCATGTTTGGGAGGGGTTAAAAGGGATGCAACCTAAATTATATGTCCAAAAGTATGCAAATGCCACTTATTAGTAGTCATTTTCAGATGCACTCATTGTTGAAATTGACATTACAATGAGCACAGGCATTTGTCTTTGAAGAAGAACATTAGTAGAATAACTGGCGTTTTCTGGAATCTGAGAAGCTGAAGGCCTCCATGAGCTTCATGCCCGTCCTTAGAGTATGAGGCAGTGGAATCTTGCTCTTTGAAGTGATGAAGCTCCACTGCTAAAATGAGTTGGAATTGGTGAAATCCCCTTGAACATGCATTTGCAATGAGTTGGAATCTTGGTTAGTGTGATGAAGCTCCAGAATAATCATCTAGTACCATCACTCATGGTACTTTTCCACTGGCACAAGGAACCGTGCTGTACTTCGATCAAATGTTTCTTATTAAAA
The DNA here is from genome assembly GCA_037577295.1 of Ladigesia roloffi. NCBI lineage: Eukaryota > Metazoa > Chordata > Actinopteri > Characiformes > Alestidae > Ladigesia > Ladigesia roloffi. The sequence goes on along the minus strand of JBBKCR010000128.1, from coordinate 24,821,099 downwards.
ATAAAGTGACCCATACAGCGAGCTGTTTGAAAGCAGGGCCAATCCTTTCTGATTGATCACATCATGGAATGAGGCCATTTTCTGTCCATGCAGAAAAACAACAATGGACATACAAATTAAAAACTTAAAAAAATAATTAGACAAAGTACAAGGACTATTATCAGTTTGGGCTAAATTCGAAGGTGTACTAGAACAAAGCTAATAATTTACCTGGGTTAGGATTTCAATGCACAGCTAAAGAATGCCAAGAAACAAATACAAACTACAAGACTATAAATAATCCAAAGACCCAACAAAAAAATCAGCTCTGACAGAAAACCATTTTCCTGGTTCAACTCCATGGACACGGTTTGGTGTCTGGATACTTTTGGACAAATAACGTTTAAGCAGAGGTTCTCCCCCAGGTTCCCCTACCCAGAGGGTCAAAGGCGATGAGAGACAGTCTTGTCAGGACAAGGCTCTGTGTTTTCCTCACAATAGCTCACTGTAAACAGTCTCCTAAGACTTTGCTGTTGTTGTCATTTCAACATTCTGCCTACATCTCCGAGATGCTATTTTTTATTTGGAAAGAAGTTGTGTGTTGCTCATTGTAGGATCTGTCGTTATTTTTTTAAGAGCCTGAACATGCTCTCCTCCTCCTGGATGGCTAGCAGAACGACCAGTCGCGAGAGTAGTCGTCCTGATACTGTATTTATTGTGGATAACAGCCTTATTTGTTGTCCTAGCAATCATATATAAATGTGCCAATAACCATTGCATATCTACTCAGTCAAATGCTCTGCTCTGTGTATACTGTACTGTGTGTAATAGTATTTAGTAGTGTGATTGCATCCATTGTAAGATGTTCTATAATATTGTACAAAAATAGACATATTCAGAGTTTTTTTTTTATATTATGGTCAAATATAAGTCAAATAATATGGTCACAGGTGCAGTCAAGGTCAGTCGTCCCATAAAGGTATATCAAAGTAAGAACAAGAAAGCTATTTTGGAATGTTTGATGCCTTTGCAATATTACCTGAAGCAATTTTAATGGTCAGAAGCCCTTGAGCAATGGCCTATAACAGACTGTCGAAGGACAAGGACTGTACAGGGAGTTTAAAGTTAGCAGTGTGGCTGTAGATGGACCTAAGAGATGGAAGTAATAGCAAATAGTGTAAAATACAGCAAACCATGAACAAAAAGGGCACTTTTTATAGAGCGCAAGGTGTGTTACCCATTCACCAAGCACTTGGACGATCCTTTTACTTTACAAATATACAAATCGTTTTCCAGAGAATGGGAAAACAGCTAGTATTTTAAGCTTTCTTTTACCAGTCTCGAAGAAAATGATCAAATCCAATTTAGTTTTATAGGATAAGGCTATATAACAGTAACGTAGGTAGTCAGCGTTTGTCCTGCACATATCCTACAGTTATGCACAAACCATATGAGGCCAGTGACTGAAGTGTTTTGTTTTTGTTTGTTTTTTTTTTTTTCATTTTTACGTGCAATATGTTTGTAATACTTTGTGAAGAATCCCTCATGCTGAGCGATGGCATTTTTTTTTTTTTTTTTGCTTTGTCTCTTTTCCACAATTAACAAACACATTACATTATTTTAGTGGCTCTCACAATGCTACAATACAGAAAAATCCCATCACTTGGAACTTAGTGGAAATATCCAATCTAATGTGTCCTCTTGTTTATTATGTGATATTTTGTGAGGGTTAGGCGAAGTTCATCAGTGTTATTTTGGCAATGAAGTGCAATCGTATAGAGGATGCTTTCGCTCATTTTAGACAATAGATCAGCAGCTGTTATTCCCTCAAGAGATTCAGGTGAACGTTCAGTGAAATTATGCAAATCTTTCCTTCCACATGATGAAGATGCAATGAAGATTGTATTTAGGTGATGAAACGTATGCACACGTTTTTTTTTGTTTTTTTTTCCAGAACCACATACAACCCCCATTGCTTTATCAATTCATTGCAGAGTTCATGACCAAGAGGCATTTCATAGTTAACTGATCAACATCAGAAAAACAACAAGATATATCACTGTGTTCTGCAGGCAGTAGGTTCCTATATTTAATCATTGCTTCCTTTCTGTGATCCCAGTTTGTTTAAAGGAATATTCCAGCATTTTCCAACTTAATCTTTGTCTCCAACATCTGTAGCACATGGACAGTTGCCAAGAATATTAATTTCCCTATGCTTACAAAAGCACAGAAAACCTGAAGCAGCTGCTCATAGACTTCCATTCACAGTGCAGCTTGGAGCATTATTATACCATCCACATAGTATAAGGTAGTCAGAGGTAGTTGTAGAGGCGATTTAAGTCTATATGCTTGATTTGTAGACCAGGGAATGGGATGGACGTCAGACTGGAGATCTGAAATCCCAAATATGTGGCATTTTCATTATTTTTGAGATCGAAGGCTATTAGTAAAACATTTGGGGGCTGTAGCCACGTACACCCAAGCATGATGATGTTTGTATGGCCTAAAGGCTTATTTGCAATATGTTATTATTCTTCTCAAGTCAATGGGTTCTCTGTTATAAGTATAGTTGAAATTATTGTCTGAAAATGTGCTACAGATGCTGCGGATAGAACGGAGGTTCCAAAAATGAAGTCCACCTTTAACTGTACGTTTGTTCTTGTGCTGCGTATTTTCTGTTGTTCTAAGCAACATATGTGTGGCGTTTTCATCTTTTTATATGATTTATCAATGGAGCGCCTTTGTAATCCTTTCAATTCTGTTATGAAAAGGAATGTCAAGAAAAGCATCGGTCCTGATCCATTTGACTGTTCCTCAGTCGCGGAGTCCGAGAACGTATCCCAACGAAGCACTGCATGGACCCAATGCATCTTGTTCACTGTGAGCTGATGGACTTTCAGCCTGGATTTAACAAAAAAGGTTTTAATTTTATTTTCTTTCATTTTTGTACCCTCGATGTTGACTTGCAATTGCTGTTCCGTACTGCATTGTGTTTTACTGAAGTGCAGCATGCAGATCATTTTACATATCCATTGTAGGATTTTAAAAACACAGGAAAGGGAGGGAGAGAGGAGTACCACTATTGCACAAGTCCACAAGTAGAGAACATACTAGCATGTAAATATGAGATAGGAAGTGTCGGAAGCAGGATATGTAACGGTATCTTTCAGTGGACCAAGTGGGAGAAATCGACCTGTACATAGTGTGCATAGTATAATTCCACATAATGTAATGTCCTCATTTATATGGAGGGTGTGTTCCCGTCTCATCCAAAGTGGACGAAAGCTATACGGTTTTGGTTCATCTCTGCTTTGATCCGTACTGAAGTGTGATGCTGTGCATTTTAGAAACAGACTGTTGGAAAATAAAATAAAATGAAATAAATACAGAACTACAATAAAAAAAAGAGTTCACTGCCTCTCACGTCGACCCACCAGATCGCTGCTGTCCCAAGAGCATGTTTCAGGAAAGGGAAGGATTTTAGGGTAAAAGGGAATGAATGCTTTCATTTTGATATGCAGTCTGTTTGTAAGTGCTTAAGATCTGATCAATGTAAAACTTCAACTGTGACAATGTTGAGAAATAAAAATATAATGTGATACAAAGTTCACTTTATTTCTTACTGTGTAGGAGTGCTCGAACTTTGTCTCTGTTCAGGCAAGATGAACAAACATGTGCTAACTTCAATCAAACTTTAGAGTTACTATATTTTAGATTAATATATTTGGACTAAAATTGTCATTGGACAGAGAAAAGTCAGTTTATTGATATTCATGAAAATGTAATATAGCGGCATTCCATGTTGTGTTGTGTTGAGACTAGCTAATGTTTTCACAGGCCATAAACCACACACTTCCGTACTTCATATACTACATTACTATAGCATGTCTAATGGCTGTGAACTATTTTATACACACACAATTTGAAGCGGTTGCATCCAGCCTTGTATTTTACCTCACAGGGTTCAATACTTCTGAAGTCCAACAAAAACATGGAGTGTGAAAGACATCCAAGCTCCATAATTCTAAACGTTTAAAATTGTCAATACTTCAATTCACAGCAGTTAGGGAGTTGCCCCTGTTACGGACTTGCCCCTGCTTTGAATCCCAGGACTGCAGGTGGCACTTTGGTGGAAACCTTGAACAAACCTCTTTCCCAAACCCTGCTCCCTGGGTGCTCCATCATTGGCAGCCCACGGTATCAAATGTCTCTTTATTTCCAATGTAGTCAATATACGGTTATTAATATTGTCTCAAAAATACAGTAAACGAATATTCATTACATAATTTCTATAGCTATCTGTGGGGGTAGCCTTTAGATATTTAATTCCTCAATCATCTGATTCCATTGTAAAGTCAGGTCAAGTAAGTTTGTAATTCAACCATACTGATTGTACACATGCCTGCAAGACCGTGGTGCAACACAGGAACAGAAAAAGAACACCACTGACCTCCACTGTAAACACTTCTATAGAATGGGGCATTTAACATCAAACCCATCCTCAAGGATTTTGTTTGTATCTTTATAGCTTCATTATGCAGAAATTTTGGAAAACAATTATTGTTTTTCTGTGATTCTGGTAGATTAGTGGACTAAATGTATCCACCAGAGATTTACGCCACAAACTACGCCACACATCATTTGAAAATTATTCTGTGTGAAGAGGCAGTAACAATGATGTACAATGATGCAATGTGAAAAAAATACACGAAAGAGTCTTTGCCAGTGCTTGTGTGTTAGATAGTCTTATCAGGGGACCACAGGGAAAGACCCCAACAGTCATGTGACCAGTAAGAGCAGGCTGGTGAGCCTCTAACGCCTGACGAAGTAAAGTCATAAACAAAGTCTGACGGGAGGACTGAAATACGTAGACATACTATAAGAGAGATTAATGGATTGAATTCCTCTCACACAGAGTGAGGAGCCAGAAGAACTCTTATATAAACTGAGAGGTAAGTCTTGCATTCAACACCTAATAAAAATCTTCCTTTCAAAATTTCAGGTCTAAAAATAAAAGACTGTACGTTCAGGAGTCAATTTTAACATTCAAAATTATGTTTTTCAGGCATAAACAGATAAGTAGTATATTCTTAGTACATATTTTGGGTGTGCAGCATGCACACAGCACAGCATGTGATCCTTGTGGAAGGTTTCCACTGACATTTACAGTTGGGTGCAAAAGTGTTAACACCCCCAGTCAAATTTCTACATGAAAATAAATAAATATCTTTTTTGGGAAAGAGCCTTAAATTCAGCATTTTTGGTTCCTAATTTATTACAATGGAAATAATTTAACATGAAGAATGAACAAGGCACAACCCTCGCAAGGTCCGAATTTTTGTTTTTATATATTAGTGATATTTGTTCCCTATAATAGATTATATTCAGCAAAAAAATAAGAACTGTGTATCAAATGTGCAGAGGTGAGCTCTTTCTAGAGGGTTTTTAGAAAAACCATTTGAACACCATTTTACCACTGCTTTCAAACGGGGTCTCACTGATAATGAATGTCAGTGTAAGAGGACATGATGTGAAACAAATGTCATTATAATGAATGTAATAATAAGTGATCTTCATCCTCTTGTTTCCATCAAAACATCATAAAAACTTTTACTGACCAAGTTCTTTGGCATTATGTTAATCTAATTAGACTAATAGTAAGTTGAAAGAACAAAGTATATTCTTTTAAAGCGATAGTTCACCCAAAAATGAACATTTGATGTTTATTTGCTTACCCCCCAGGCATCCAAGTCGAAGGTGACTTTATTTCCTCAGTAGAACACAAAAGCAGATTATTAGCTTTAGCTGTAGCAGTCTGGTAGTCATTTAATGGACGTGGATGAGCATCAAACCTTTCAAAGTAAAAAAAACATGCACAGAAAAGTCCAGATTACACCCCGTGGCTCGTGACGATACATTGATGTCTTAAGACATGAAACGATCGTTTTTTTGTGAGAAACTGAACAGTATTTATATCATTTTTGGAAATTAAAATGAATTCATTTTTTACAGTGCATTGTAAAAATGATTTTAACCCAAAACAGCAATCACAGTTAAAAAATGATCAGGGTACATTTTACATTAAAGTAATAGTTTAATGCATTGCTCAACCCGAGATGTGTACGAACAGCTAAAACATGTTTGGAGTCTGAAATGTGCCTCTTTGTGCCCCCGAACTTTTAATCCAACATCGATCAACACTAGATGTACATTTTCCCTTAAATCTTCTTCCTCTTTCGGCTTTTCCCTTCAGGGGTCGCCACAGCGAATCATCTGTCTCCACCTAGTCCTATCTTCT
>JBBKCR010000128.1:24793431-24804612 GCA_037577295.1 Ladigesia roloffi | reverse complement strand
CAGTTCAAAGTTCACTGAAATATGAACGTGTTCAATGAACGCGTTCTTTTGAACTAGTTCATGCACAACACTGACCAGCATGTACTGAAAAATTCAGCACACAGTGTGGTTCAGCAAGAAGGAGGATTGATGGAGATTGTTGTCCAAGAGCTGAAGTTTCTTATTTAGAAAATTGGTGTAAATGTGTCACTCAAATAAGAAACATTAACTTGTATTTCTGTGTGAAAGTAGTTCTTCTAGTAGTTAGCTAGTGCTGCTTTTTTGTGAAATCCTTTTATGTAAATGGTTCAAACACAAGCAGTGTCTAAGCCAAAATTCACCCTCAGATACTCTTGGATTGACTGTTTAATACTTGTTTGGTAGATAAATTTGTCTTGACTGTGTTTTTATTTATTGGCAGGTTTTTTCTGACCTCTGGTGAAAGTGGGGCACCAGCTCTGCCTAACATGACCTCGAGGAGAATGAGGGAATCCCTCTCCAGAATCCCCAGCAGGTTACTTCATTTCTTATTTATTTTCCGTTTCACTGACCAGAGTTCATGTTCACACTCAGTTCAATTTCAACATGCTTGTAGCCCAAGTCTGTGTGACTGATGAGGATCAAGATTGCTGAGGTTTATTCTTGGCTTCCAGAATTTTAAAATGTTGACTGAAAATAAATATTAGCTGTAATTAAGATTAGAAAGCTCAATTAAAATGTGCAAAGACAGTTTTACCCTTACTGACAGAAGCTGTTTGTGTTTAAATGGGTAGATTAGACAAAATACACAAAGTAACATGGTAGATAATGTACTGTAGTGATTTCAGCAGTTTTACATTTCAAAATCTTTAAAGATAAATTGTTCCTTGATTTGTCTTTAACTGGGATATTGTTTTCAGCAGCTTTCTAGTTAATTTTGTTTTAGGATGCACATGATCCGCAGGTCAAGATGCGTGGACATAGTGATGAGAAGTAAAGTGTTTTATTAGCTCCACTTGTTACGTTAATTCACATTGATTTGTTACATTTTCAGTGTTCTGGTAGTGTATGGGCTTTTCCTGTTTTAAGATCAATTTCCCTTTGCCCTCTAGCTACTTCTGATATAGGTGCAAATAAGATTTTACTTCATCTCTGCTGAATGTTTTAAGTATATTTTCAAACAAAAAGGCATATGCACACGCGCACACACGTACACACACACAGAGCTTTGGTCTGCGGCCTGTAGCTGATTCAGCAGAGTAGGTGAAAAGCATATTAGCTGTGACCTAGAACTGGAATGATTCCCTGTTTCTGTTCTAACATGCATTTTACAAATGCCCACAGCTCCAAGAACTGCTTGGGGCACACTGGGTATGAAAAGAGTGTATTGTTCAGTTGGTAGTCAGACATGCACTCTGTGCTTCAGTGGTGGAAAATCTGTAATACTGAATCTTCAGAATGGTGAATTTTGTGACTTTCCTCTGAGTTGAATAGAGGGTCACCCTGCCCTCCACAGTAATGTTTTCATTTCCCCGAGACTGATGTCCTTAAAAAGCCTAGTTATTGAACCCTCTGTGTTGTGGACACTTTGGAATTGTTTCAGAAGAAATACGTTGAACTAGACAATTGTTTTTTACATTGCAGTTATTGAATCAGAAGAGCTGCAATTTTAATAATCCTACATTATTCAATGTTCTCTTATGATTTAAATAGGGAAAATAAAAAATAATTTCAAATGCACGGCTCAAATACATTCAAGAAAATTGTGTAGCTTAAGTGATTTAATGGCATTTTGTTTGCAATTGTAACAATGGTCAGAAAAATCATCTTATGGGGTTTTCCCCAAATCGATCATCCCTAGTTATTTAGTATTTGCCCTGGTGCGGAAATACGGTCATGTTACAGTGTATTTTATCACTTTTCTGAAAGGACTGGACTTATCGTTTTAACCAACCAAAGTCATAAATGTGGATTTAAAAATTTTTAGTCTAATGTATTGTACATAAATACTGCTCTCTGGAGATTTTCTTCTACCAGGTGTGTATCTGCATTTAACTTGCTTTAAATCCTCAGTAACACATTAGTTACTAAACAGTTGAAATGTTTATACTTATAATGCAATTGACTCTCCCACCTCAGGTAAGTGCATCACAACGCATTGATACGTTTTTATATACATCCTCCCTGATGGTCATTTCAGCAGGTGGCTTGGACGTATGTGGTGCTTTCACTTTGGCACAGTGACCACTGATGTTTCTTTTGTCCACCCTCCAGCTCGCTGCACAGACATTCGACCCCTCACGCCTTCAATTACTCCACTTCATACCCCCCCTCGGGCGGTGCACTCTCGCAGAGGCAGCGGTCCACCTCCACACCCAACGTGCACATGGCCCTGCCTGTTGACAGCAGCCTGATCGAGGTAACAACAAGACCTCTCTCCTCTTCTCAGGTTTTCTTAAAGACACTCTTTAAATAGCAAGGAGCACACGACTGGCCTCAAGCATGTGTTTGCTCTTATTTTCCCTTCTGTCTTCTCGCTGTTAAAACTTTTCTTTACTTGTGCTGTGTAAACTTTCTTTTCTCACTGTATTTAATATTTTAAGGTTTCCCCTTTTCCAAGTTTTTTCTGTGCGACACTAGCTGGTGTTGAGCTCAGTAGTCTTGGAGAGTAATGCTGCTTGAAATGGATAGGACAGCAGCATTGCACTTTATTGAAATTAATTTAATTTAGTAGGATATCTTAAGTATCTCAATTAATCTTAACCCAAATACTCCTCTGCGGCTCTGTTTGGTCCTCTGCACTTCAGCTGCACAGTATATGTACAGATAACTTGATTAACAGCTGATCTGTCATATGAGATGTGGTGAAATAGAGATGACATCAAAGAGGAATTCCACCCGTTTCAGTTATTGAAATGTACAGTAAAGTAGAGAGAAGTAGAGAAACTTGCTGACATGGATTTGTAGAAAAGTGATGGTTACTATGGTAATTAAAATATTCAGTACTGTTACTGGCCATTCTTGTTATAGTAGTATTTATCAGGCCAGGACTGATGTTTGGAAAGTTTCTGCTCTAAACGCCAGTTAGTGTTCTGTCCACTTTTCTTTTCACCTTCACCTTCTCTCCATTTCCCCTTTTCTCTTTTCTCTGTCATTGTGCCTTGCTGGGGAGTAGCTAGATTGCCTGAATGCTACTTCTAGCTCCTGGTGTCGACGATTTTGTCTGAAGAGAAGAGTAGGTATTGTTCGCCTCTTTGACACCTCTAGATTTAAAAGTGCTTCAGTTCTTGATTTTAATCAAAGACCAGCAACCATCCAGCAGCTGCACATGGCCTGTTTTTAATGTCTATTGTAAAATTTACTTGCCATATAATGGGATAATTGAAAAGAAGGGTTGTATGATGTTGATTACTCTTTCGTATTTAATTCATTTGTTTATCTTTTCTATATAGGATGCAATACGTCATGGTCATAGTCATGGGTCAGGTAAGTGAATGAGTACAATTGCATTCAATTACATTACAGTTGATTACATTGCATTCAAAGATTATTGGATGTATTTTTTTCAAGCTTCTTGGCATTAGTAAAGGTTGATTTTAATTGTGTGGGGTTTTTGGTGTGTGTTTTTGTATGTGTGTTTTACTGTAGCCGGTAGTTCTCCAAATCAGAGTCCAACTGGCTGGAACCAGTCCAAAGCTCCAGCTCCAGCACAGAAAGAAAGGGCATCGTCCTTTAATTCTCAGGAGAAAAACAAAATCGTAAGCTCTCAAACATGCCATTTCCTTTCTACACTTCCCCTTTTTTAAGCATATCCTGTGAGGCATGTAAATAAAGTGCTATCTCTTATAGTCTTTACGCCTGAACCTGTGACCCTTGACTTGTGGTTATTATCAAGTTTTAGAAGGAAAGTGTTAGATTGCAAAATATAAAAATACATTATAAACATGAATATATTAAAAATTCATATTAAATAAAGAAAGGGTGCACCCAGATCATATATAGTGAATGTATAGTGAAGACAGTAAATATAGGTGCATATCAGCAGTGCAGCTAGTTACAAGTGGTTTATCTAAACTCACATCTTAAGCCATCACATGTTAGTAACAGCAATACCAATTTAATCAATGTCATTGAAAGTATGCTGATTATGTGAAAATGGACTGATGTTTATTTTAATCCAGCGTCCAAGGGATAAGAGAGACTCCAGTTACTATTGGGAGATTGAAGCCAGTGAAGTTGTGCTGCAATCCAGAATCGGCTCAGGTTCCTTCGGAACAGTATACAAAGGGAAATGGCACGGTAAACACTTGTGTACCTAGCTAGCAATGCCTCAGCGGGGCTTTGGCACAAACTAATATCTGGTCTCTGCTGCATCATTGCAAATGGACTTCCTCTCTATGGTGACTTGCAGGTGATGTGGCAGTGAAGATTTTAAAAGTCACAGACCCAACACCGGAGCAGTTCCAGGCCTTCCGTAATGAGGTGGCAGTTCTACGGTGAGCTGTGTAATCCGAACGATATTTACTATAGTTCAGAAGAATGCTAAGTTATCTCTGTACATTCACTGAAGCTCACAGTCTTCCAAGGCTTTCAAGTGTCTGTGTGATCAAAGTGTCTTATGGGGATGACTGAAAAAATGGGATAAATGTGCTGTTCCAGACAACATTGAAATACGTTTTTTCGTATTGATGTATCTAAAATAATTAGAACGTTTAAAGCAACTAGTGTAGAATTGTGTAAATTGCACATGGGTCATACTGATTGCAATTATTTGTGTTGTGTCCGATACTGAATGACCATTTATAAGTATCTAAAGATATGGATAAAAGCAATTTCTTTGACTTTATTTTGCAGTTTTCATTATGCTAAACTGATAATACTGAATAATAACATGCTCTGTGCTTGCACGCCTGTGAATTTGACTTCTCTGACCCTCTGTCTGGAAAACCAGGAAAACTAGGCACGTCAATATCCTGTTGTTCATGGGCTACATGACGAAAGATAACCTCGCCATTGTGACGCAATGGTGTGAGGGCAGTAGTCTGTACAAACACCTCCATGTGCTGGAGACCAACTTCCAGATGTTCCAGCTGATCGACATAGCCAGGCAGACTGCTCAGGGCATGGAGTGAGTGAACGGTCCTTTTAGTTTACAGTCAAGTTCAGAAGATTGTTTTTAATCGTGTGTTGGAGTTCACTAATTAATTAGAATATTATAACCTTTCTTTCAGCTATTTACATGCCAAAAACATCATCCACCGAGACATGAAGTCAAACAGTATCCTTTTTATAAGAAAACATGCTCTCTTCATAGGCAGCTTTACAAGAATGATATGTTTCTTTTTTTTTATTTCTTAGGGGATTTACAATGCATTTGTTGTCATAGCAAATTATAGACTGAGTATCAATGTTTAAGGTGCAATAATCACATTAGTAAACCTATATTCTTAATATTCTGTTGGCACGATTGAAAACACACTTTTGGTCATATAGATCAGAAGAACAGTCCTCTAGATCAGAGGCTGCCTATCACTGGGCCGTGGACTGGTATCGGTCCGTAAGTCATTTGGTACCTGGCCTGAATGAATAAAAATATTTAATTTATTATTATCCCTTATTATGGTACGCCAAAATTTAACCCAGAAGCTAGTAAGAACTTTGGGTTGGGGGACGCTGATCTAGATCATTGACATATGCTGACCATATCAACATCACATCATATGATGAGCTTTCAAACCATGTGCACTTTAACTCAAACACAGACATCTTCTTACATGAAGGCTTGACAGTGAAGATTGGAGATTTTGGCCTGGCCACTGTGAAGGCCAGGTGGAGTGGCTCTCATCAAGTGGAGCAGCCGTCAGGATCCATTTTATGGATGGTCTGTTAACACTAAAACAGGATTTTGAAAAAGTGTATGCTTTGTATAATTATAAAGTATTTAATAGTTTCTTATGTCCTGCAGAGTAAATAAATTCATTTATTATTTATATGATTTTCTCCCTTTGAACATGTAATGACCACTGTAGCTATTTAAAAAATATATTTTAAAAGATTCTTGAGTTTGTCAATGTGTCACCCAAGCCTTTCATGATGACTATAAACATTTATTTTTATGTTTTACATACTTATGTGTTTTTCAGCAGTTTATACCAGAAAATGATATGAAACTAAAGCAGCAACTGATGCTTGATGGAATTGGTCTTAATGAAATTAGTGAAAGTTGCCATTAGAGGCTGTTTTGGGTGTCCTGCTGTCTTACAAATGCTGCTCTTCAGGAAAGCATCCATAAACCTGACAGAAATACATTATTTCTCTTTTTCCCCCTCCCAGGCCCCTGAGGTGATCCGAATGCAAGACAACAACCCATACAGTTTCCAGTCAGATGTCTACTCCTATGGCATTGTACTGTATGAGCTTATGACTGGAGAGCTTCCATATTCGCACATAGCTAACAGAGATCAAGTATGTCCCTTCACACCATTGTACCAGGGGTCCTCGAGTTACAAGTGTCTCGACGTGCAGCGTTTCGAGTTGACGTGTGCGGAGTAGTTTAGTGCCTTGCGGCGGATGATGCGCAGTATACGCAGTAACTTAGGTTTGGGGGATGCTTATCTAAGTGCAAGTGTTTGTTTGTTTGGCTACATTTTGGCCTTTATCATTGCTTTCCAATGTTTTTAATGCTAATTTTTGTCATTAGTGTACAGTATAGTATTTAAGTACAGTATATTTGTCCTTTTCCTCTTTCTGTGACTTAGTTATTGTATTCTAGAATTTGATTGTTAGAGTATGATATTGACTTATGTCATTCGTGTATTACATCACTGTCCAAAGAAACAGAGCTCTGTTATAGCTTGAGGACCACCTGTATATTAATTAATTAATAACCATGCAATTGCAATGTTTACTAATGGAAACAGTGACCATTACTTCTCTTTTGCCTAAAAGCAATTTTCCTGTCAAAGGACACTATGAAATTTTTATATCAGAAAAACTGTTTTATTTGCAATGTTTAGGAATAGTTATGCCACTGCTAGTGGTGCTTCAGAAGAGGAACAGGAAAATCAAATCAGTGGTTCATTTATCATTTTGTGTATGTAAGAGAGACAGAGGCATCTCTCCTGGCATTGACTCAGGCCTGCACTCTGACAGGCCCAGTCACTGTGGAGCCGAAAAACTATATTTAGCTTGAAATCCAACCTGGGCTCCAAGTCCCCACACCACAAGACAGGCTTGATCCATAGCGCCGTCCGCTTGTTTGTTTGTTGTGTCGGCATGTAGCCTCCCTCCATTTCCCTGCATTCTTAATAAACTGGGTCTTCACACAGCGGCTTATAAAAGAGTCTCTAAAACCTGAGACAAGTGTTGTTACTAGTATGTGTTTTAGAAATGCTTGTAAGATCAATTAAAAAAATAATAGAAATATGCTTAATTCAGTCATCACTCAGATGTATCTCTGAAATCTGAACAATTTGATTGTCATATTTCTTTATGAAATGATTAATGAAATGTCATTAGAATTCAGTTAGCTATAGAGCTGTAACGATGCACTAAAACCACGATTCGGTTCGTTTCACAATTTTTAACTCACAATTCGGTTCGTATTGCGATTTGTTTGCGGTGGAGGAGAGGGAAAGTTTTGAGGCACCATTTTGTTTGGAGATACCTTATCTTTACCACAAAAATATAAACCAATATTCGCTTAAATACCGCTTCCTTTCCATTCATAATGAGAGTCGAGAAGTTGAGTAACTGGAGTCGACTCGTCTCTCTTTGTTTACCGCTCTGTTCAAACAAAAGAAACGCTCCGCCCAGCTGCCCAGAGCCAAAAACTCTCTCAAAACCAGCGGCAGAGTTATTTAAAATGGAGCAGCAGAGTTTTTTTTTAAATGGAGTGACCAGGGGGTGGCCACTGCTATTTCAGGGGGGCCACACACACAGGCACTGTACTCAAAGCTGAAATAATAACCAAGAGCGCAGCTCTCGAGCGTCTGAGAGTCGGACCACCGGAGACCGGGACCCGTCACCGAGACCACTGGAACGGCGCTCCGGCCAAATTAAGATTCAAGTTTTATTTGTCACATACAGTGACCTACACGGTACAACACGTCGTGAAATGCTTACTGCAGCCCAACCTTAAAAAACTGTAAAGAAAATGAATAGAAACAGTCTGAGAGCCAATAGCATCAGCAACCGCCGGTAGCAAATACAATTTTGGGGTGGCACCCGATCAGACCGGACACCCCTTTGGCTCCGCCACTGCTCAAAACAAAATAAAAACAATTACACAGAGACTCCAGCGCAGTTTTATCACAACCCAGCCAGCTTATAGACACTTTTAAGCCCAGTGTCATAACTTACATGTACTCACAGCTAATCTATTCAGCACACAAAGGGTCCGTCCGTGCTTGTATGTTTGTAATGTTATGGGAGGGCTCTTTGAAACCCTTAGACCCTCAGCTATTGGTTAAAGTGACAATCCTCCTATTACGGCGAAAAACGTATGTTTCTGGGTGGGAGCTGTATACGGGAAAGAGTTGGAAGGGGTGTGTGTGTCAAAATTCACCCTCCTCACACCGCGACACGGATTCGTGAACGTGCGTGTTGCGGTTTTGGTATTGTATCGTATATTGTTACAATCCTTGTTAGCTAGTATTGGTACCGTTTGTTTTTCCTTCAAAATGATAAGCAAATGTGCCTGGAGGAACTAATTGAAATTTTCCCTTAATTTGAGGGAATTATTTTTAAATATTATTATGCTTAGCTATTAAAGCTGATGCAGTTAAATGGCTACCATCAGTTTAGTGTATCAGTCTTTGCAGTAAATAAGTTTGCAGTATTTTGTTTAGAATATGATCCATTCTTTTTTTTCTCTCACTCTTCTCTTCTTTTGTTCTCTCTGATTGTAGATCATCTTTATGGTTGGGAGAGGTTATCTTGCCCCTGATCTCAGTAAGCTGTACAAGAGTTGCCCCAAAGCCATGAAGCGGCTGGTTGCCGACTGCATTAAAAAGTCCAAGGAGGAGAGACCTCTGTTTCCACAGGTATCTGATAAATAAGGTTTTGGTCAAGCTGTTCACCTTCAGCCATCACTTGTAACTTAACAAGGCTTTTGCTTTTACTATTTTATGGATTTGAGTTTGAATATTATGTTTCTAAAATTACTAAGAAATATGTACATAATCAGGAAGTGAGTTAAAAGCAATTAATGTAAAGGCAGTATTTTGCATTATTTTTTTGTAAAATTGTTTATTGTTAAATATCTGGTATATATATGCGCAGAGTATCTACTCGAACGTGACTGTGTGACAGGTATAATTACAGATATATAAATTATTTTTCTTGAAACTGAGTCCAAGCTTTGGAGCACTACTTGTCCTAAAGACTGGACTTGTCTGATCTAATCTTGTTCTTTTGTGCTCCCCCTTGTTCACTGTCGTGGCCTTGGTAGATCCTGTCCTCCATTGAGCTGCTGCAGCACTCTCTCCCCAAAATCAACCGCAGCGCCTCGGAGCCGTCCCTGCACAGAGCTGCACATACCGAGGACATCAACTCCTGCACTTTGACCTCTGTGAAGCTGCCTGTCTTCTAACTCAACAATCCGTGCCAAATGCTTACTGGCCAGTGAGCTACTGCTGCTGATCTAGCAGGACTACACGTGAAGTGGAGGAGCTCCAGAGCTGAAGGGAACTTGCTTTGGGCTTTGCCGGACTATTCCGGACGTTTTGCTGAACCTGCTACTCTGCTCTCTTGGTGAAGTATTTAAAAACTCTTGCCGGAGACCTATGAAGAGAAGGTTAAATTGTCTGTTAGCCAGTTGAAGGATGAATGCACTTGTAATGAGTGTGTGTTTTTGGTCCAAAAGGAGCCAAAATCCGGCATGGTTTCTTATATGTACTTCCTTGTATTATTCACATTTCAGAAACGGATGTCATCGTGCTTTAGGCGAGGGTGAAATCTAATTCATGCACAAATTTTATTGTACTGTTATACGTTTAAAGATGCGTTCCCAGATGAATAGATGTCTTAATAACAGACAGTTTCAAGCATGTGAGCATTTAGGTGGACAAATGTTCCGTTTTCAATTCGGAAACAGTAAAAGCTCCCACTGATTTTTTTTTTTTTTTTTTTCCCTAAAGTTACCACAAATAACCTGCAGAAAATGTCTTGGTTCAAGTCACAGATTTTAGTAGACAATATTTTTTGTATAGCTTGCTGACGCATTGTTTTGCTGCAAGTGTTTTTCAGGACAATGAGTATGGAAACGTTTGTGGATATGTTACAGTCTGACGGATGCCTTCTGAATGTTGACGTGCCTTGGTGGCTGATAGGAGTGAGAGAGATTGCGGTCTTGCCTTTCGCAATTTTTGATTGGCAAAGCACAGAAGTGGAAGCATTAATGAGGATCGACACGGCTCAAAACCAGTTTGCAGTCTTTCTCAATCGCAGTGCCTGTTGCGTGTGGAGTTTTATAACCATTCAATCAGTTTTCATTTCAGTGTTTATCATGCCTTGTTTGGAGAAATGTATGGATGGTTAATGTTCACATCAGTGTTCAGTTTTAATGGCGTCAGTGAGATGTAGGGCTCAACGTTGTAAATTAGTTGAGTTTTTAGTGATTGTCAGCTATTTTTGAAGGTTTTAATGCAAACTTGAGTACATACTGTTTATCAATAATGGTTATTTTAATAAAATTAAGTTAAATGCAAAATGTCTGCATTCAATTGATGTGTCACATGTTCAGCGTGATTTAAAGCGACAGTTCACCCAAAAATGAAAATTTGCTGTTTATTTGCTTTTACCCCCAGGGCATCCAAGTCGAAGGTGACTTTGTTTTCTCAGTAGATCACAAACACAGATTTTTAGCTTTAGCTGTCATTTAATGGAAGTGGATGGGCATCAAGCCTTTCAAGGTAAAATAAAAGCATGCTCAGACATGTCTAGATTACACCCCGTTGCTCGTGACGACACATTGATGTCTTAAGACATGAAACGATCGTTTTTTGTAAGGAACTGAACAGTATTTATATCATTGTTTACATCTGAAAGACGACGGTCTCGAGCTAGGATACACAAACTCCGGAATCTCTGTGCTCTGTGTAAACGAGTGACGCATTCACGCAACAGATCACTTACGGTGTTTGCTTAACCTACGCCAAAGAGCATACACAGGGGACTCGAGACGGTCGTCTTTCAGAGGTAAAAAATGATATAAATACTGTT
>JBBKCR010000128.1:24710344-24780770 GCA_037577295.1 Ladigesia roloffi | reverse complement strand
AGTTCAAAGTTCACTGAAATATGAACGTGTTCAATGAACGCGTTCTTTTGAACTAGTTCATGCACAACACTGGTGTAATTTAACAAATGTCTAATCCAGAGCAACTTACAATCATTAGTTACAGGGACAGTCCTCCTGGAGCACCTGAGGGTTAAGTGTTATGCTCAAGGACACGATGGTATAAAGTGGGGGGTTTGAACTTGCAACCTTATGGTCATTGGGTTCACAGGCAAGTGTTTCATCCACTAGGCTGCTACCGTCTCATGTACAACAAAAAGTCTTTATGTTTGATCAGAAGAAATAGTTATGTGCTTAAAATATAGACATTGTTTAATTCAGAATCAGAATACTTTATTCATCCTGGAGGAAAACGCTTAAGAAATGTTGAAATACATAATTAGAGAGGGCACATCTTACTAATATTAAATAAAGTGAGATAAATGTTGAACTTTGGGAAAAGATTAAAATATAAATACAGTTGAATCTACTTTGCTGACAACACCAGTGGGTAGTATCAGCCATCTGAACTATGCAAAATACTGTCCATGGCTTCTCTATCTCCATTAGAGCTTGTTGTATTTGGAAGTTTTCAACAGGTAAGGGATGAAGAAGCAAGGTTAATTAAGCTTATGACAAACCAAAATCTTGGATGTTCCAAAACTATAGGACATAATTTGTGGCATCAAATAGTAAAGTAAGTAAAATTAATTTACAGCTTCGAAAAAAAAAAATTTAATCTGCATCTCTGAGTATGACCAACATTCCAAGCCAATGTGAAATTACCGCACAAGCACCTCATTCATTATTCAAATTTTGTAAACACTTTATCATTTCTTTCATTTTAATGTTTTAAAGATCAAAATATGGACAATTCTTAAAAAACGAATTAAACTGTTCAGTTCAATACTTGCGGAAGAGAATCTGAGAAACTGATTATTGCTCTCTCATTTTTTCCCACTGTTTATACATTGCCTTTCTCAGACAAGAGCCACAAAGTTCTATAGCCAAAAGAAGAAAAAGGAGCTGAAGTTGAAGTTTGCATGAAGGTAGAGGTTTGATTTGTGATGACTGCTATAAAATGCATTATCTTATTGTCTGTGAAATTACAGGAGACAGTATTACGTAATAGAATGTTGTCACAGAGAACCCAACCCTGTTCTTTTCATTCCTAACTAGGAAGAACAGGCACAATTAGATCTAGCACAGGTTTCTCAATCAGATTAGTTTCATCACATTCAATGATGCTTAGAAATAATAAAAAAAAACGTACTTTCTCTTTTTTTCTGGAGATATGTGTGTGTCACCTCCTCGCTGGGTCCAGGTTTTTCACTGATGTCCTGATTGGGATCTACTGAAATGTCTGCTGTTAGAAAGAGCTCCCCATCAAACTCACAAGCAGCGGCCTCATCCAGTTCAAGCTGACTGAGTTCAAAACTCATGTTCCAGCCTTCTGCATGGCTGCTGGCTGAAGACATCGCACAGCTCGCCATAACATGCTGCTTCTGCAGGGAGCCACAACCAGGTCAAGAAGTGAATGATTCACGATGTTTGTTAGCCGGGTGATCACAAAGGTCTCCTTTTCAATCATTAACCTGGGCTTGAGTATTTTTTTCAACATGCTCTGAATATGTGTACTGTCCACACATCCAAGCTAGATATTCTGTTCATCCCCCTGTCAAAATTCACGAATTGGCCTGAATTAAAAAACATAAATGTTACATATTAAGCAGTTATTCTGAATTCAAGGTACTGAGTGTTATTCAGCTATGTTTTCTTTCTGAGTTCTGGTGACATTTGTTTTAATTCAGTTTAGTTTAGTTTTATGAAGATAATGCTTTTTAAAGTCAATGTTTTCACAAAGCAGCTTTACAGAATCAATTTCTGAGCCCCCATTGAGCCAAGCCCGACACATTTGAGGAAAAACTCTAAGCTGGAGGAAGAAAACTCAAGAGGAACCAAGACTCAAAAGGGCTACCCATCCTCCTCTAGTCATCCCCAATCATGCATGTTTTTGGTGGTGGGAGGGAACCCCAAACGGTCACAGGGAGAACATGCAAACTCCACACAGAAAGACCGACCCGGGAGTCGAACCCAGGACCTTCTTGCGGTGAGACAACAGCGCTAACCCCTGCGCCACTGTGCTGCCCCATCCTCATTTTGTCACTTATAATTATTAAGGTGCACTTTATAGTTTACAATTACTATAGTCCATCTGTATCTCTACATCATTTATTAGCCCCTTTTTCCCCAATCATCAATGGTCCAATTCTGGAACCAACTGTCCATCAGTATCAGATGTGAATCAACTGTAGCTTTAACAATCTCCTAAAACCTGCACTATTCTCTACCGGCTTCATTTAAAAATCTGCTCCACCTTTAACATTTTACTGATTCTGAATGCATTTCTTCATTTTTAAATGTTATGCTTCTTATTATTTTTATTTGTAATATCATTCCTGTAAAGCACATTAAATATCCTCTGTGTATGATCAAGGGCTACAGAAATAAACTTAATTTGACTTGTGTCACTGATGTGGTATGGGATGTAGTTTATGAAAGTGAAAAAGACTTTCGTCTTGTATGTAAACATAGCACAAAATTCTTCCTCCTGCTTAAGAGCAGCCGGCATACAGCCACTGGGGAGCAGCATGTGGGGTGGTACCTTGCTCAACGGTGTTTAGCAGTCTTGGGAATCAAACCTATGACTTCCTGATTACAGGGCGAATGTCCCAGCCACTACACATGTCTGGTAAAAGCATTGCCAAATACTCCATGATATTTTTAACCATTCTTTTAACACTCTTTCTTTTGCACGCTGTGCGATCCAGTCCACACTTGAGAAGTCTTGTGGTGCAGTGTGTACTGTGTTAATAGTTCGAATGACTTCTAATGAGTTTAACTGAATCCTATTTATTAACAAAATATGGTCACATTCATGGTCCAGATGGAATCTAACAAATTTCTAAATGTTGCACCTCAACTGTGAAACAGAGGTTAGCCTATTGTTCCTCATTGATCACTTACGAGCTGAACTCCACTGAAAACTGTTCCTCATTTGCTAACTTCATTAATCATCATGGACAAATACAAACAAATATTCTTGGCAAAAGAATGAACAAATTCTTTGCCCTTTTCTCACATGCCTCACAGACTATTTAATTAGAGTGCCCTGATTAATGCCTTTCTGGCAATGGCTTCTATACACAAGACAGCCAATCCAGTTAATGCAGATCTGCTTTGGTAAATGGATTGCTGTAACGTCATGATTTATTGACCTGTTGTATTTTCTGCTCAGTCGTGACTGAGCAGTACATTTTGTTGCACACCTCTAGTGCTACTGCAGGTTGATTTCATATTTAATGAATTATAATGCTTTATTTGAAAATGACTTACTTCATGAGGTGTACACTATCAATTATTAACATTCATAAAGCAACGTTTGAACACTTATAAACAGCCTTTGAGTGTAAACTCGAAAATAGATAATAGATGTAATGGTCTTAGATAATAGATATTATGGTTTCTTGTATTTTTTAATAGCTGAGTCAGAGGAACTATTTGTTTGCAAAGCCACACATTCACCTACATATGAAACATTCAGGCAAAACAACGCACATCTGAACCAGTGAAGAAAAAGCAGCAGATGATTCCAGATGATCAGGTGGTGATCAGTATACTGGTGGTGCTGAATGCTGAGTGGTTGGAACTCCTTTATCTAGGCTCCTTGTATCTTTAGGCACTTTGCAGCTTGTCTTCATATTTTTTTATTTAAATATGTGCAATAGGACAAAATCTTTCTGACAACATTATAATACATTTTGGCAGCAATAAGGTGTTTCAAAGTTTTTTAAAAATGATCTAAAGTATCTAAAATATGTATTTTACATGTCATTTACACTTTTGGGTTAAAATAGAAACAAAAAAAAATCTGCTTTGACCAGAGGAATAATTTACTCACCCAAATACAGGAACATGTTAATATTTATATTCATAGTTACAGGAATGATGCTTCATAACTGTGCTATAAATGGAACTCATATATGTTGCTTTAGTTTAAGGGCCTTTATGTCAAGCTTGCAATTATGTGTGCAAGATTTCTGTAAGTATTAAAATATTGCTTCATAAATGGAGCGGTTTAGGGTGTTTACCTGTCTCTTACTCTGTGGGATACACTCTAGCATCCCTTACAACACTGGTTAGGATAAATGCCTCAGATAATGGATGGATGGATCGATGGATGCATTATAAATGAATTATTCAATGCATGTCAAATAAAGTCCTATCAGAAAATCCAAAAAGAAGCTGAAATGAAAGGATAGGCTGAAAGCAGGCTGTATGCATGTTAATGTATTACATTAAACAAAACATAAAATAAAAGCAATGAAACAAAACAATTGCAAATTCATAACAGGAAAATGAAGCAAGGCATGGACAGGTTAAGGGACGAAGGACCAGCCAGAGACACAGTGAGACACTAAAATACACACCCTATACACAGGGCAAGAAGAGGAGACGAGAGCTGTGGCATCAAAAGCACATAGTGAACATGAACAAAGAGGAAACCAGAGTGTCCAGAGTCCAGAAACGAGAGTAACGAAGGGTAAGACTTTACACAATATTAGATTTTACACTCTTCATTTTTTACACCAACGAATAAATAAATAGATATCACTTTTTAGCAGGAAGTCCTTTTTAGATTTGCAAGGAGAATTGTTAGAATGTTATAATGCATGAAAAGTAGAAAATAATTTTTTTAGATCATTTCTGAATTTGAAGACTTTTGGGAGGTTATTTTGTAATATTGGGATGAGATTTCTGGATCTGTGGTGGCTGCAAGGGGCATTTAAAGCTTGTAGTTTTATTTTGTTTTTCAACAAAAACAAGCATATTTTCATTAAGCACTTTTTACTCTTTTAATAATGAAGGCTTGTTTCACTAGTTATACAGATATACTGCACCAGTAGCATCCATATGAGATTAGAGATTGTCCTCCATTCTCACAGTCTTTGTCCATCTTCATCTCCCATTTCTGATGTGTACAAGCTGATTTTCTTACCTGTCTGTGGTGTTCTGGTCCTACTTTTGTGATTCTGGGGCCCAACCTACAGATGTAAGTCCATTCTCCAGCAAACACTTCAACAGGAGCATGCCAAGTATTTCTGATATATTTATAATTTATTTTTAACCAGAGGTCCACTTAAAACATTTTTAATGTTTTATTTACCAAAAACAATTAGATATAATTTATCCTCCTTTTCTATATATATATTCTGTGTTATAGTTACTGTACATTCAAGATTGATGTATGTGCATCAGCGCACTTTAGCATTTTAAATGATCTAGTCATTTTGTTTTGTTGTTTTCCTCAGTGAAAATAAGAACATATCCTCTACAGAGAGCACACTCAACCCTGTTATTTGCCTGTACATTTTAATGAACAATTTCTATTTATTTAGAAAAAAAAGATACAATGTATAAGAGTGATCATAATGTGTGGCCATATTTCTGCAAAATTTTCCAAAATGTTACATTTGTTAAATAAACAGTAAATGTGAAATCTAATGGGGATGTGTATTTATTTTCACATAGAAAATCAAAAACCAACAACTGTCAACACCCAGATTTTCCAAGCCAATTCTTATAACATCAGTGCAAGTGGTAGTAAACTGCTTTTGAATTAACAATCGGGTATGCAAATAATATGCAAAAGAACTGTTTTGGAGACACCATGGAAACGGTTTTTAGATTTTCATGTATCAACATATTGGACTGGGCAGTGAAAGGTTTTACAACTTTAACAGTTCTGACATACTACATCAAACTCTTTTATTGAAAAAAACTTGTCAGATTAAATGGGCCCTTAAATCCTTAGTCTAGACATTTTCCCCTAAAGACCATTCATCTCAAGAAGGATAAAGTTCATAGATAAGTTTGTGGATCACAGCTACAGACAGACAATTCATTTATAATAAAGGTGGACTTCTATACCTGGGACCCAAACTAAGAACGTGACAGGGCAAATTGTAAAATACCTACAACTAATTTGACATTAAACCACACAACAGAAATAAAATAAATAGCCTACAATTACTTGACCTGTGTTGCATACAACTTTATGTTGCTATCCCACTCAGATGGCATAGACAGGATTACACATGCATTAAACCAGCCACTATAGCACAAAAAGAAGGAACAAAGCCACTCACATGTAGGAGGAAAGCAATAGTCAGATTTTTCTCTTACTCTGAGTGCAGCCAGTTGGCCAAGACATGTTTGATAACTAAAGTCTACATGTTTAGTTTTGCACCTCTTGCTGAGGCTAATGTAGCTAATGTAGGTAAACAAATAATGGGACCTTATGTTCACAAATTAGTATTGTGTGAGCGACATATTAAAATAATCACAAACTATGCCAAGTTGTTAAATAAAATGAACCAAGCACATGTAAAAATATTCTTTGCATCTATTTTTAGTACACTATATGGACAAAAGTATTGAGATGCGTGACCATTATACCAACAAAAACAGGACTTTAAAGGGGACATATTATGCTAAATTAAATTTTTGCATCCTTATGTTTTTCTATTTAGGTCTCAATTGCTCCTATAAACACTCCACCTGTTTCTGTGCGTCAATTGAAAGATTTTGGTGTTAGGAATCATATTCTTCCATGAGCCATTTAGAAAGCCCCTACTTCCTGATGTCAGGATGAGGAAATTTGCGCTCTATCTTTCGAGACCCCACCCACTAGATTAGTTGAAGATCCACGATTTTTCTGCTGATTTTATCCTGCTCTGAGTCCGACTAGGGGTCAAACGCACAGGACTACGTTTTCTGTCATTTTTATGTGTGTTCAATGCACGGTGTAACCATGGGATGGGTGGGATGTGGCCAACAACAGCTTATTTACATAAAATGACAGAACCCTTAAATGGCTCATTTTAAAAGAAACCGAATAGAGCTGGTAAGATCTCTTTATGTAAAAGTGATTTTGTACAAAGAACTTCCTGAACATGTTTTATATAGACCTATTATAATTTGTTTTAAAAGAGGTATAATATGTCCCCTTTAATGAAATTACATTCAAATACATAGCTAGAGTTGCTCCCCTCTTTGCAGTTATAAGAGCTTCCATTCTTTTTGGAAAGGTTTCCACAAGCTGTAGGAGATTCTGGGGGAATTTGCCCATTCATTCTGTCACGCATTTATGAAGTGAGAGACTAACAAACAGACCTGGCTCTTAATCTCCATTCCAGGTCATCCCAAAGTGTTAGATGGGGTTGAGGTCAGGGCTCTGTGAGGGTCAGTCAAGTTCTTCCACACTGAACTCATCCAACCATGTCTTTATGGAGCTTGATTTGTGCACTGGGTCACAGTCATGCTGGAATTGAAAATGTTCTTACCGAGACTGGGGTATGAAGTATTTAGATTGTCCTTCACTGAAAGAAATGGGCCTATCCCAAACCCTGAAAAACAATACTTTTGTTCATATTGTGTATGTGTAATAGATCATAATGAGTCATACAGTGTAAGAAACTACACAGGATCAGCTAGTGTGTGATATTTTAGACGTGTAGTTTGCTAACTGGTGGGGTATATACTTCGTTTTCATGTTTGTTACATTCAGAGTAAAACTACAGAAGCAAATTACAAACATCAAACATGTGGTTCACAGACTACAACTAGGATTAGGAGAAAATGAATTAAAGTTTTCACTCAACTATCGCTTTAATCTTGAGGCCTTATACACTGAATGGGAAAGTACAGATGAAGTGGGACAAAAATTTGAGCATCTTCCTTGATTTTCTGCTCAGTCACTAAAGAGACTAGCGAAAGACTCTCTCAGGCTCCGGACGGCCTCAGCTCTGACCGTATCCTCACCCGCCGAACGGAAGAAGGGCTTGTCCCTCAGACCAAACGCGCTGGACAGGGACTGAGACTTACTGAGGACAAGAAGAAAAGACAGAAACCAGTTTTAAAGGGGACATGTATACATCTATAAGTTGTTGTTGTATGACCCATTTTATTTAATGACTATGCTTTTATTACTATGCCTGCAAGACTGATATGTGTAAATTACCCCTTTTTTGATTGGCTTCCCTATATTCCCTATATTCTGCCTCAAACAATGAGCAGCCCAAGCTCAAAGACATAGGTAACACACACACACACACACACACACACACACACACACATACACACACACACACACATACACATACAAATACAAACTGTACGGATTGCTGATGTGAGTGAAGGAATGGATGTTCAATTGTACAGTTATATAGGTGTAATTAGTGCAAGCTGATTGGACTAAATGTGCCATGCAGTTTTATTATTAAAACTTATCTTTGCTGTTACTGAGATTCATTTAGTTTTTTCGCAACATTTGTGTGTCTTTTGTTTTTACTTGCAGCAGTTGGATGTTTTTGTGAAATTCATCTCAGAACGGCAACCTGTTTTTACTCACTATACCAATTAAATGTATGTGAAATAATTGTGATGTATGTATTTTGGATTTCTGCAGCCTTTTCTGCCTAACTTCCTTTTCTTAAAAGCTTGCATTTCCAATTAGGTCTGAAAATGTTGCATTATTAATGATACATAATACATGAGTTGCCATGTATTTAAAAATGACATATGAAAAATATCACTATGGGTTATTTGGGTTATTTTAGCCTGTCATAACTGATAACAGTTTCTCTATATATAGGCATCTGAGAGCCTGAGCTTATGGTGTACTATATATTTTACATATTTGGGCTCCTCAATGCAATAAAAAATACATCAAAAAAGGCTTACTTAAGTGGTGGGTGGGCCTGCTCCTCCTTCCCCACTGGTGGTTTAGGTTCCTCAGAAGTAGGTTGCCTGGAATCAAAAGCCCGTGGTTGGCCTGATACTGGAGGAAAGGGGGTCTCCGCTGTACTCTGGTGCTTACTCATAGGCTGAGCTGCTGTCACTGAGGGATCTGGAGACCTGTCCTGCGCCCGGGTTTTAGTATTCCGCCGCTTTGGAGGTAAAGGCTTGGCAGGCTGGATTTGTGGCGGTGACTCCTGTGTGCCACGGTTATCTTCTCTTACTGTGTAAGGTTGCTCTGTCATGAGAGCAGTTGGGCCTCTGACTGGGGGATTGCTAGGTGCCCCAGAAGAAGGCCGATCGTTTGGAGATACTGATCCTTGGGGATCCAAGCGGCCCCCTAAATTTTGTGTGAGAAACACTGCGGTATTAATACATGCATTAATACACATCTCCCGGTGTTTCATTGGGATATCTAACGCCCTCTAACTCCGCCATGGAAAACTCACTCTCATTACCACTGTAGGACACAGTAAACACTCAAAGCCAGGGTGAGAGGGAGGATTATGCCTGTAGCAAACACTAAAGCAGGGGGAGCGAAGAAAAAAGTGTAAAGTTTTTTATCAAAACTGCAGAACATTACTTTTCATGCAACAGAAGCAGGGAAATGAGAAGATGGCATGCTCTTCAAATTCAGCACACAGGTTTCCTCACAGAGGGATTAGATATCACATTTCATGGTAATCTATATGCAAATCTCTTTATACTGTGCCTAGGATCAGTACTAAGCTCTCACCATCACCACCATCTCCTTTTTTTACAGGTCAGTATATTGAGAGCTTTCTGCTGTGTTCACAAGGATGTTTTAGTATCTGTCAAAAAACACAATACTGAAAAATGTTTTTGTGGCCAGAGATCACCGTCATATCCCATGTGACTGGGATGTAAGTGAGCAATTCAAGCATGAATGCTTGTTGATGGAAATTGCTTGCAGCCGTTGTTCTTTAGGAAACAAAGAGACCTTTAGAATTTCAGATTTTAGATAGTTCAGCTGTGGAGGTAAGCTGACAGGAGGTCAGTACTGAACTGATTGTCTGAGGCCTTGTCCTAGACCATTTTGTTTTATAAAAAGAACCGCAATTGCCTGTGCACTTTCAAGTTCCAATAAGCCGATCTCCATTCGCAGCATGTATCAATGCTTTTTTTTTGATGGATACTAAAATGTGAACATGACCATACCTCCTTAAATGTCTGGGACAGGAAGTGGTCCCAGGGTTTCATTCCCTTACACCTTTAACTTGAAAAAAATTAGTGTGCATTATTTTGCATGAAGGATGTATTGATCCTGAAAATTAAGCAATTAAACCCAGCAACAAAGGTGCACTACTGTACAGTTTTATAACGTGGACTTGAGTCATACTTGAAATAACTGACTGGTCAACACAGAACAGATGTATATTGCGATGTAAGCTTTATTGCCCGTGAGAAAGGAAGAGATCACAAATGCACTGATAATGTTTTCAGCATTTGTTCTGGTATTTGTCCTGCGTTTTCCTTATTCTGAATGTTAAGGTACTCACTCAAAAGCCAATGTCTCTCTACATCGCAGTCTGAAATCTAAATATAAGATCAAGCTGAGCAGCGTGGCAGCTAAATTCAAATGGTCTCCTCTAAACTCATTCAGAAACAACTCAGGCTCATTAAGTGCAGTCTTGCAGCTTTCGGTACTGTTTTTTTAACAAGACCTCGTCCACTTGGCCTCACCATTTCCCTTCAGGGGAAACAGCTTAAGGGTCACTGCGTTCCTACATTAGCATAAATGAAAAAACAGGCATCAGCTTCAGCAGCCGAAGCAGAAATAATTTCTATCTGACAAATTTCCCTTTTCACACTCAGAAAATTGGCAGATAAAGCAGCTGAGGATAAAGTCTTTAAAACAGTAATTATTTCAAAGTCATAACATTTGATTTGCTATGTACAGTCTGGGATTTGTGTAGCAAACTACTCCATCTGTTATATATGATTCTTGATCTATGCTAATTCTGTACTCTGCCATCTTGCTAACCTTGCTTGTTAGAAAGCTAGCTAATAGGTCATCCCTTCTTAAGATGTCTGAAAAATCTTTGTTTCTTTATTCTGCTTGCTTGTTCGTTAGTATACTGAAGAGGTTTCTACTAAAACCAAAAAAAGACAAGGCAATGAAAGAAAATTAAACACTATTCTACACCATGGGTGGATAACTTTTACAAAGTTTGATCTGATCTGATCTATTTTACTATAGCTAACCTAGCAAGGGAGCAAATTAGTTTCTACATCTTCATTTCTTTACTCATTTGTGTTGTTAGTCTTAATTTCTTTATTCTGCTGTTTTGCTAGTCAGCCAGTTTGCTATTAACAAGTATT
The DNA here is from genome assembly GCA_037577295.1 of Ladigesia roloffi. Lineage (NCBI taxonomy): Eukaryota > Metazoa > Chordata > Actinopteri > Characiformes > Alestidae > Ladigesia > Ladigesia roloffi. The sequence continues at coordinate 24,769,571 of JBBKCR010000128.1, read as the reverse complement.
AATGGCTAACGACAAAAAACTAAGAGCCAAAACCACAATTCTGAACCAAAACCTAGGCAAGCTTGAGCGAGTTCTGACTGAACAAATCACTCTTCGCCCTCCCATCATCCTCATCCTGCTGGTGGAAAGTCGAAGTTGGCGAGGTCGGTTAAAAAAAGTATTGAAAAGTCTACTATACTCTTTCCTACAACCGTGTTTGTATCTCATATGATGGCTCTCTATCTTTAAAATGGTAGCGCACAGCATTTTGGAAATATGGTGATTTACACAAATACAGTACATTTACAATTATATCAAACAACTGTGTTTAAGGATAGAAATGTACAACATTTTCAACGGAATAAAGTCATGCTTCTTTTGACAGAAGAGTTCTACATATAGGGACACCTGCATTAGTATAAACCAAGGACACAAATGTTAATATCCTACTAATGCAAGCCTCATTGCATCAACATTCATTAAAAGACATACACACAGTATTATTCTCAACATCAACATACATTTTATATCATTTTTTTGTTTTGATTTGTTTTCTTTTCTTTTTCACCCCGCATGCATTAGAATGCTTACCATCTAAAACATCAATACACGGGGGAAACCTAGCCTCTGGTCATGGTAAAGTTCAAAATACAAATTTTCAGTACTACAATCATGAATATTATTCCTCTCTATGTGGCTCTGTGGCAAAAATAGTAAGTACATGTACATATTGCACTTAGAATCGACTGACGTAAATAAGGCAAACAATTCAAGGAATGGCAGTAACACAAAGACGTCTCTGAACGTAGTGCGAGTCTGCACCATTTACACCGTCATCACAGTGACATTCGTACACACGGACCAGAACAGGGCAAACGTGAGAATAAAAATATTTAATCTTCACCATCTCCATTATTGTCTTGTGCTAATATGGCTTAGAAGATAACATCTGACAATTTATCATATTTGTAGAATATATATTTATATATATATATATATAGACTGTTAAAGGCCAGTCATTTAATTCCTCCTTGTTTATTTTATACATACGCTTTCAATAGACGGTATCATTTAGTATACGAACCTTGATCTTCAGTAACATCCCTAGTGCAATCATAGCCAAACCTTCTAGCTGCCATAAATGAAAATGATACAAAAAACTAACTAGAATTTTGAAGAAAAGGTAAATGCTTTGGCGCAAGTACACATATATACACTTACTGGTCATTTAATTAGGTACACCATTTTTTTTTTTGCTTTCTTCTCCCCAAAGTTGTCATGTCCAACTCTACCCACCAGCATTGACTGATACCATCAACAGTGGGAGGGTGAAGTATTATAAGAGTCACCACACACATCACTGGCCCGTTTATTATGCTTGGTTAGTTGGACTCAGTTAGCTGAACTGCAGGCGGTCCTGCACACCCATTCCCGTTTACTGGACTCTCAGTTACTGATGACTGTGGTGTTACCGAGAACTGAACTGACGATCTCCCAAAGAGAGTTGAACCAATAACAACACCCCATTTTTGAAGTAAAAGTGAAACTAACCATTTTGCTTGTCCATTTTTTCCAATCCACTTACAACATTGGATTTTAGGATACCAGTCATTTTGGAAGGTTCATATAGTGTACACACTATAATGTTACAGTACAATATACTGTCATAGTACACTATACTGGTATATATATGACATTTTATGACATATTATGTCTGTATCATTTCTGTTGTAACTTGCACTCTGTATGATTTGGCTGTATGTTGCACAGTGGCCTATTGAGAAATGTCTCATCACACTATGTGTTCTGCACTTCCAGACTGTAGTCCATCTGTTTCTCTACATAATGTAACCTTGTTCATTATTGGGCATGACCAGAAATGAGCAGCTATATAGGTCAAGTGCCACTCTCAGCATTACACTGACACTGGCATTTTGAATTTTAATACAACCACCGCTGTGCTGATAATAGTTCAGCAACCAGAAAAACACCCTTCTGTGGCCAGAAATCCACCACCGATGAAGGAAGAGTGGATAACTAACACATGCTGTACAGCACTGGATAATCTATCCTCATAAATTTACATTTGCACCAGGGCAGGTGTGGGCACTATGTCAGCGCCACTGCTGAGCTGAGAACACACAGTGGGGATCTGGGGAGACTTAACCATTGATGATGAGAGAAATTATACCAAGTAACAGATAAACAGTCAAACAGTCTGAAAGCTACGCAAAGGCAACTGGAGCTAATACCACAGATGATTACAGATGAATGGTAGGTGTACCTAAAAAAGAGGCCAGTAAATGTATTTTGAAATTGGGGCAAACAATACTTGAAAGACCACTAAACTGGCTTGTAATTTTCCTAAACATCCTACACCTACAATGACATGCATTACCATACTATCCGAAACAACTACTTACATAGTTAAACTCCTCTCTAGCAAAATGATATATAAAAATTCGGAAGAGACAGGTGACCCCAAAGTGGGAGGTCACGGTGTAGCTAAAATGGGTCTAAAGATGGTCCTGGAATTCTACGATGTTCAAAAACCAACACTGCACTAGATAGGATTCTCAAGTTGTGACAAATACCTTTGTTTTAACTACGGCTGACAATATTTATTTATTACATTCACAATGCCTTAAGCACGACTACAGTGTTTGAATTATTAGAACAGTGATGTCACCAGAAAAATAAAAAGCATAGCGTTCCGTCTCACCTTCCTACATAATCGCCTGCTTTGGAAGTGCTCATGCAAAAAAAAAAAAAAAGGAAAGAAAAAAAAGTGTGTATGTATATCGAAACATTTATATTTATACCAAATCCACAATGGCCATACACACATATATACTGAACACACACCGTCAAACTGCTGACCGAATTGCAGTTTGAATGCCACTGATAAGTACGCACTGAAATGGAGACAATACAGGGGTGGAAATAAAAAGATAGTACAGTACATGAGCGGTAAAAAAGCAACACTGAACTTGGTAGGCACACTCTGCTTGTAACACCACGGAAAAACAGCCCTGAATAAAACAACCGCTTTACAGAGAAACACAAGCAACCATCACAAGCGCACAGCTAAAGTACACGTTGACACTGCATAGGGGAAAAACACAGTCCAGGCGTTTCTCTCTGATTTTCAGAGAAAAAGGAGATTGTTCCCCTCCCCTCCCACCGGCCCTTTCATCTCGCTGTCTGAACGTCTGCTTTAGTGCTCAGCGCGTGGAGAGCGCCGCCATTCTGGCCTCTCTCTCTCGCTCTCACGCGCCTCAGTTTGCCTGGACCGGTTTTGGGCCTACTGCAACGCCATTACAGTCAAGAATGTACTGCAAACAACCTTGAGGTGGGGGCTTCTGTGGCGGGGTCTTTTTCAGGTCCGTCATGGCTTCCTTCTGATTGGCGCTCTGAAAAGAAACACAGCAATTCCAGTAGCAGTAAAACAACACACACATACACACAGTTGTATTGTTAATTAATGACAGAGAAAATGTTAGTACAGTTTATAGACCTTCCACATACACCACAATTAAAAAATGTAAAAGCATTTTGGTGTAGATACTGCTTTACAACAAGCCGAATGTAACAGCCTCACATAACTTGAGAAGCTGTGAGAAAGAGGCTTTAGATGTGTTCAAAATGCTGTAGGTGGTTGATTGAGAAAGCTGTGAAAATTGTGAATGAAAGTAATGAATAAAATTAACATCCAGAACACCTCATATTTTGGTAAGGAAACCTTGAAACAATGATTGCAAATAGATTTCACACAGTGAACAGTACATTTTCAGTTGAGCACTTGTCACCAATCTCTTCTTCCTTGTACTTAAAAGTTTTTCTCATATTTTACTTGAATTTTTTCCCTACTGCTGGATTTTTTGTAGTTTTATGAGTCAAAAATAGTAAGAACTAATTTTCCCATCTGTCTTTATCCATTTTAAAGTGAGGCGGGAAATTTTGAAACACAGTTCACATTAACACCGTTTATATGTGATAACTGAATGACTGTGATAAGCAATTACAAATAATGTATTAATAATATGCAGTGTCCAAACTTTTGAATGGTGGTGTATCTTTGCATTTACCTGCGATGGCTGGATTGTAGTTGGTCTTGTGGGGTTCTGGGCCATAGCCTGGTTCATTTTGGTAATAACCATTTCAGTAATAAGTTGTCTGTCCTCTTGCTGGTGATCTCCCACCAGGGGCATCGATGAGCCCACCACCTGGTGAGAAACAAATAAGCTGAATGGCAACAACAGCAGCAACAATAATACTAATAATAATAATCAGAAGCAGTAAACTGGGTTTCAGTATCCCTCTCAAGTCAAGAACACAATATGTTACACTATATAAGAGCCCGACCATTACCATTCATCTATTAAACTTTAAGTTTGCGATTATAAAATATACATTAACAACATTAACATGGGCTGCAGCATTAATCTTACATCAGTAATGTAGTCTTTCCCATCCTTGCCATGAATGGCTTTGACTGCACAAATATCAAGGCCCCCGAACAGCTCACTGCAGGTGTCCACCCAGAGCTTATACCTACAAAACAGAGTCTGTGTCAATATCATTATACTATATAATGTAGAGTATTAAAATCAGTCTCACCAGTATGAAATGTTTCCAGTTCATGCCCTGATGGTTTTGAATAAGCTCTGTGTGACTCAGTAGATAATCTCTCATGAACAGAATTGAAATTAGCAGGAGAGAAATTCAGGCTCTCTGTAATGAGAAACTTTTAAAAACCTTTAATAGGTGTCTCGAAAAAGTAGGTGGCATTAATTTATCTGGGCTGCTTGGCCTAACTCTGTTGCGAACACTCTTTCATATAACAAACCGAGCCCTAAAAGGCTTTAGACACACATCTTAAAAAAAGGTGCTATAAAAGGTTGTTGAAGATGTAGAAAAAACAATAAAAATAGTTTTTGTTCCCTAAGGAATTGTTTTTTTTTTAAATGAGATATAGATACTGTATCAGCTATGACATCAAAACAAACAGAAAAAAAATGTATTTATACATTTAAAGGGCTCATATCATGGAAAACATTTTAACAGCGTGTTTACCAGGATGGCTGAGTGGTCCCATGGGCATATGCCTATGTGGGATTGAACCCCACTCCTGGTAAATATTTTGGGCAGCTGGTGTTTGGGGAGTTGCCCTTGTGACCCAAAAATTTGGGGTTAAAATCCCAAGACTGCTAGTGGTACCCTTGAGCAAGGGACCGTACCCACACACTGCCCCCGGGTGCCACTCGTTGGAGCCAGCTCTCTGCTTCACTTGGCGAATGGATTAAATGCAGAAAAAGAATTTCAATATGTTAAAACTGGGCTGTGATTTGCTCATGTGTATCTATAAGGGCTGCTTTTAAAATGTCTGCCTTTATAATGAAGTTATAAGGAGTGTTTCAGTCCACACTGATTTTTTAAGTGCTACCATTCAAGGCACTCAATCAGAACAACCTGAAAGGAACAGTCTGAAAGGAACAGAAAGAGCCAATTTAATTATAAATAAATCTAATTCCATGGAAAATAGACAACGATCAGTCCTTTACTAGTTTGTAGACCGTCAATATACACCACCATTCAAAATAAGGATTCTTTTCAATGACACAAAACCAATTTTGATGCAGACACAATGATTTTAATGCAATACCCTCAAATCATTTTCAATAAAATGAATTTCCAGAAATCAAATCAAAACAAGACAATACTACAAATAGATATCATAGAGTAGAGATTAGAGATATGTGTAAAAGGATTTTTTTGGTTCAAATCCAGAATATTGCTGGACCTCAGAATTTTTTCTTCGCAAGAAAATTGACATGATGCAGATATCATGGTTCTTTTAATGCAGAGGATAAAATATGTTAAGATTGAATGTGAAATTGTTTTATCCTTTCTTTTACCTGTCTGTCATTGCCACTTGCTCCAGCATGGCAGTGCCTGTATTAGACTTCCAGTTGCCTGAGATGGAGGTTCTCCTGAAAGCCAGAGACAGTTTAATCAGATTTAATCATCTTTTCTTCAGGGCATGTGCTCTTGGCATCTCCAGGCAACAGCAGTGCCACTCACATGTACGCCTTGTAATCGCTGCCTATTTTCTGAATCCTGATGTCATACTTGGAATCGATGAAAGGCTCGGATGTTGTGTAGGTCTGTGTGAGAGCAACCACGCTCGCTATGTCCTGGAACTTTGTGTGACTGTCGACTTTCACCTTCAAAACACAATGAAAACTGCTTTACCCATCTCTATTTATTTAAAATGCATTTTAAAAACATAAATGTATGGTAAAAGAAACAAATGATCACAAATATTTGGTACAATATGTGATTTTTTTTAGTTCACTGGATGTTACACTTTCTCACTTTATCTCACCATCTCACTGTATCTCACCTGCCATTTGTGTTTATTTCTATATACATGAACAAGATCTAGCATACTGCACATTACAGTACTTGCTCTGTCCTATAACATTTACACAATTCAGATCTCGTTTAAACTTGATCTCTTGTTTATCTAAATGTAAAATTTTCCACATATTTTTAATACTTAGTTTTGGCCTTTAATTTTCTCAAATTTATTCAAATTATGTTGCACAATTTGACAGATATTTCAAGGAAATATTTCACTACACGTTGTACTTGTATTACTGTGCATGTACAAATATAGAATCTTGAAAGGATCTGCCAATTTAAATGCACAATTCAAAATCAGCTCATTGTATTCACTACATCTTTACTACTTACAGAAATCAATCTGCTTGATACAAACAGTGCTGGATTTCAAACTCACCTTCCCCACACCAGAGTGAGCATGTCCGATTTTCACCACAACAGGGAATGTTGGCATGGTTACCTGAACAACACATAGAGGAGAAGAGTTATTTATAGTTTCTGCTAATTGATCTGCCTTTTGTTTATTGCAGCGTTGTTCAGTGATGTAACTCGACACACAGTCATAAAAATAAAGGTGCCCAAAAGGGTTCCTCAGGGCAATTCAGTAGAGGAACCACTTTTTGCTCACAAAACCACCTTAACACTTATGCACATATTTTGATGGCGCATGCTATAATCACTTCCTGTTTCATTTTTGGGATATTTTATTGACAAAACTTTTTAGACCCAAAAAAAAGCAAAATTGTATGTTAATGTTCACAGAGAAAACTGTAAAAGAACATAAAATGTTTGCAGTCATTTTAAAATACATTTGCTGGAAATGGGGTTAAAGAAATCTTTCTGTTGTGCAGTAGATGGTGAAAGGATGGTTTCTTAAAGAGTGTGAGATTGGCCACATAATATAACAATACTGTACAGCTGGGTTAGAATTTTTATTGGTGTGTAAATTAAAAGAGTTCATTTCTTACCATCTCTTTGTAGTTTGGATAGAAGGTTTGTTCAATCAGGGGAAACCTCTCTGCTCCGAGTCTCCTGTGTGTGCTGATCAGCTGAGCAAACTTCAGGCAAAAAATAAAGCAGAACACCCATCAGAAGCTTTATTAGATCATTGTTTTCCACATCATCATTAAGGCTTTGCTTGATAAAAGGTGATGAATATGTCAGTGTAATAAACTGGTGTGTGTGTGTGTGTGTGTGTGTTTAGTAGAATACATATGTTTGGAACTATATACATTATATGCATGGATGTCATATATCCAAAAACACCTCATTTTCAGTCTTTCTTCTAGGTATAAACATGGGACTTTTCCCACCTTGTCATGCAGTAGCAGCTTCTAGTTTTCTGGAGAGGCTTTTTGGAACATTGCTATGAGAGTTTGATTGCAGCCATGAGAGCATTATAGAGGTAATTTATCGATGTTGGATTGTCAGATCTGGATCACAACTCATCCTAAAAGTATTGGATGTTACCGCTGGTGAACGCAGCTCCATTTTATACCCTTTTAGCCGACTTTTGCTTCGTCTAATGCTCTGTACACAGTTCTTGAATGCTCTGCCAATTTACTGATGAGCTTCACCAGCTGTATTTAATGAGTCACACCACAGTTCTGTGAGGCAGCAATGTGTTCAACTCTAGTAGTCAGCGCTTTTCTATGGAGATCATTCAAGCTGTGTTTTGAACACCTGCATCAGCGATAGGTAAACCTTACAGTAGCTGCATTTACTCAGTAGAAGCGTCTCTGGACATACAGTACATGTATTTAATTCAGTTGTATTAGACTGTATGCATTGATTCTGTCAGTCTCTGATATAGCAGCACCGAAGCAAAGTTCTCTTGTGGACACAATCTCATCTACAGTAACTGCATCAAATCCAGTCTAAATCTAATGATAAGATATAACAAAGCCAAATAAATGTTTGATGAAATCAGAACTGCACTGAATTATTTTCAGTATTGCATGTATTCACGTCTGTATCAGCCACATTTTCCCCACTTTTTTCCCATATGGACTCACCGCCCATGGCTTGTCGCAGAGGTTGTAGATCGATTCCAGTGAGTTAATGCTGGGGATGCCTGCGTACTGCAGGCCGATGATCAGGTTGCGGAAATCCGCATTTTCGGTCATACTGAAAGCGTGCTGCCGGACCAGCACAAAATCAGGCTTGAAGGATCTGTGGAGACATTCAGGCACTGAGGTAAGACCATTAGATTATACAACAGGTCTAGGGGAGACTTGTGTGACTTGTGATGACATACATGGTGTTGGAACACCTTGTCTGTAATTACCAAAGTCTCTTGTCACTGTTTCTGAGAGTGTGAGGCAGCAAAAATATATTTTTTGTATGTCACACAGAAACAATTCAGTGATTTGACACATATTACTATGTGCCTCAATATAAACATTTCTTTACTAATCAGTTATTTTTGGTCGGCACCTGTAACTTTAATTTATTGCTGTAAAAAAATTAATATAGCAATTATAATATGATGAAAAGCAAACATATGAATACATTCACTACACTTTAACACCTGCCATATTTGTATGAACCAAAAAGCAGTTCAGTTCAGTTCAGTTCATAAACGACTTTTATTTTAGCTCATAAAATGACATGGGATTAGATTCATGCTGATGTAACAGCTTGTCTGTAATAGCGAAGACACTTGCCACTGTTTGTGAGATAGAAAGCCTGAAGGAATGTGGTTTTATGGGCTTTTTTTATGTCATGCTGTAATAATTACCAGTGATTACATAGCTGTATTTTTAATCATACAAGCACACTTTAATTACACAAGTATAATATGTAACAATGAGCAAAGAGCACTATAATTTACACTTAGCACTTCCTTTGTAGATTCAAAGTACAAACATTAGAGGAAAGTTTTTTTTTAAATAAGCAGTTGACAAGGTTATGCTTAAACTGTCTTCTTCCATTATCTAATTTCTGATATATCATTCGACAATGTCCCTTATGAGTATTCTGTTTTAATCCTCTTCTGTTTTGTGATTGTGAAAGAGGCAATTTTCCAAAATTGGAAATACAGAGAATAACTGAGAGCAAGCAATGAGATAAACATGATTAATGACTGTATGGTTTTAGAGATAGACAAAGGTACTGTATGATTTAAACTGGATATTTTAATTATAGCTGGACAGTCACAAAGTAATTTTAGGATGCGATTTTTTCTTTTGTAAATTGTATTCTAGAGTTTTGTTGTGTTGCTTTATTATTGTTAGTAAAGCAGCACAATAATAATATAAGACAAAAAATAAAACTCTAGAAAAATAGAAATACACGCACCCACAAAATATATATACATGCATTAGAGTCAGCAGCCATCATATTAAAGCTGCTTGTCTGCTACATTGTTATTGTGTTGGACCTCTTAGATTGATATATATATATATGGCCATGCGGATGTGCTTGCTTTAGCCTGTGAGGGTTCAATCTAAGAGGTCCAACACAATAACAATGTAGCAGACAAGCAGCTGTAATGTAATGGCTGCTGACTCTAATGTAAAGGGTGGAAAATTTTGGGGCTTGGCATCTAGCCTAACACACACCCAGATGTTATGAACAAATCATATATCACAGAGGGCCCAGGTCAGGCAAACACCAGACAAATGCATTCACATCCACTTTATCAGAAGCATCTAACCCTGTGCCCTTTATGAGGTCCACTTACAGGTCTGGATATACAATTACAGACTGCAGCCTATTTGTTGCCCAATGTTTATTAGCCACAACCCCCATCCCTTTCATGACTGGTCAGTTTCTGACCACAGGACTGCTACTGAATATACGTTGTGCTATTATGGTGGACCAGTCAGTGGCATGACATTTAGCATCGTTTGGTTTTTAAATACATAAATGCCAGTGGTCCACCAACCAATCATATCCAGCCAAGAGTAGCTCCAGTGTTGGCTGGCTATCTTTCTAATTAAGTGACTGGCAAGTCTTTGTATGCTTACCTCACAACCTTGGTTCCATTCCTAAGTACTTGCATAGCCACGTTACAAGTGCCATTAGCATGGGACACCACATTCAGGTCATGAAACTCAGCCTGCAATACAGATGAACACAAATCAATACATAATACAATAAATCCATACTTTCTCATTCCCAGTGAAGACAAACCATAATAAAACTTGGTGTGGTTTACTTATATCTGCCTCTCATACCTGTTCCACTCTGATGTCATAATCTCCCTGCAATTTCTTCCCTTTGAAGAGTTTGGCCCTAGAAAAAAAAACAACATTTATCAATGTATATTTAAAATATAGCATTTTAAAGTGAACAACCATTATTTACACTCTAGTGATTTGGCTACCACCATAACAGCACTACTGGCTGAGTTATACCTTTAAATGGTTAATTCTCTGACACATAGATGTCTAGGGCTGGGGGTACACGATTCAGGGACAGTGGATGAGTCCCAAATTCAAACAAATTGACTAAACCTAGACATTACCAAATGACTTGCACCAGGTGTTTTAAAGCAGAGAACTAACCAAACTGTCCAGGATGCTGTTCCTTCGGACCTGCTGTTATATATCTTGCTTTAGAGATGGGGTAAATGTATAGTCAAAATTCTAAACCATATATTTTCACTGAGACTTGCACAAATATTTTCTGAAATTAAAATCACAAGCAGTTCATTTCATTTAAAAGTTAAACAGCTTAACAGTCTCTTGCCCTCAGCTAAATACCCTTACAACCCCAATCAATGTGATTAGAGAAAGAGAGACGGGTGTGTGTGTGTGTGTGTGTGTGTAGAGTCGGGTTGTGTTCTGTGATGCAGGTTGGTTGAGTATATTTTTTCGGGTGGGCAGTAACTGAACTTCTGATATATTGCAGAATATCAGAATTTACAGAAATACATAATTGTTCATGTTTGAGTGATGATTTGAAGGCTTGTTTCTCACATGTGGCTGGATCTCTTTTGTTTTCTGTGCATGTAGTGTGGGTGTGACAAACAAATTCACACCTCTGCCCACATTGTGAGCACATTGCTCAAGCTAGTAATCCTAAAAAACAACAACATGAGAAGGATCTGAATGCTAAATAATTTAGGGGTAAACCCCAATAAATGAAATGACTACTATACCTCCATTATATGGATGTAAATTTGTAAATTTACACAGATACAAATGTAATTTACATGGGTATAATGTGTGGGGTGACACCATTTTCAGTATCTCTTGGGGTTTTATAATACAACAACCAAACAAATGCAGCATGTAGTGGAACAAATAGATTACAGGTGTGTTTTTGAATAACACTCTTCATTAGATGGTCAGATAAAAGATGTGGTTAGACTGAAAAATGTAAAAAAAAAATTAAAGAGAGAACGAGATTTCCTTAGAGATGCACCTAATTAGGTTACCTGATCATTACAATAGTTTTATACTAAAGATACAAAGCACACCTCATATTTGGGGTAAGTGGAAAACTGTGTTAATTCAATTTTTGCCCAATTTCTCTTTTAGGCATATATCTTTTTATGAGAGGAACAAAATCCATCCAGACGACAGGTGGCATATGTTTGTTTGTTTATGCCAGAGCGTCTGCCATTTGTCAGATTGCTTCTGATGATGGCAGACTGGCAGGAAGTAAAGAGTGAATTATTCATATTAGCTCTCCCTCCTAGCTCTCTCCACAGGGCCGTGCAGGCGGTGACAGTGACTCACCATGGCAAGATCAAAGCGGGAGAAAGTAAATGTATGCACGACCAAACGCTCCTCCTATTCATACACTCTAACAGATCCGTACAGAAAGACGCAGCCTGGGCTTGATTATACTGGTGGCCTACAAGTCCTGGAGATGCGCCAATGCTTTAATAATATAATCAACCAAAACGAATTTTTTGCGTGCTGGGTATTTAATGATTTGCATGGGAATTTTCTGCAAAAAGCTGCCATTTCATGCCATTTCTATAACTGCAGCAATCCTGTAGAGATGCTTCTCTTTGGCATTAGGCTTTGAGCAATGACACCGCACATCTCGTCAAGTGAGTGTGACACAGCTCGTTTCTCTACACCCCACCACCCATAAGATACTGATAATGTCAAGCGCTTAAGGATGTGGATTTCTGTGTAAGCAGCAAAGATTTGCATCATCCGCCCATGGACAGAAAATGTTTAATTTTATTAAATCAAACATTGTTTCTTTATGAGCAAAACAGGGTCTTTCAATACAATTTTGTTCTTTGGTTAATTCACTACTGGCAATGACAATGGCCTTTATCCGTATAGCTTCAAAATCTGAAGGAAGCTAAAACACCATTATCTAAATGAAAAGAAAAGCACCAGTACAAACCCAAGATAGACTATTCACATGCCAGCCCAGTGGTGGCAACTATTCCACCACCATCAGTTTCTGCAATTCTGCAACAGCTACAGCTTATTTACAGCTTCAATACCCAGGCAGATATTGACTTGGTATCCAGGCAGATATTGACCAGGTGATGACTAATCTAGAACTAATCTGTAACATCAGTTGTGATTTACGATTTCGCTTTAGAGTAAAACAAATAGGCTCACAACCATGCTAATATATTTAAACAAGTTCCACCAATTAGATGCCTCTACATCAGCGTTTCTCAAACTTATTTGTCCTGGTGACCGGCCATGTCAGGCTTTGGGGCTTCAGGGCCCTGTATATAAGGATATATACATATAAATATATAATATAATATTATTGAAATTATTATTATACCTATATATAAGCACCAAGAAATCTGCTTTTTCACACAATAAAAAAAAACAATCACATTATATCATAATTTTAATGTGATATTTGCGCCTGATTTCTCGCCACTAACAGGCACGCTGACAGATCCGCCCGGAGCTTGTGTTCTAAGTTCGGCCTGTTTCTGTTCTTTTTCTCGTGGCTGTTTTAGAGTTTGTCTCGGGCCCAAAAAATTTAACCCGACTCCCCCGAGCCCGTGCACCTTGTGTCCAAACCCAGACCGGCCTGACACATTAACTGTAATTATCGACCCGGTACTCAACTGTGGGTGCGTTCATAAACTGGCACTCTCGAGCTCCGAGCCACTCAAATGCTGGATAACGGCCAGGACCAGCACGACCCGGGGATAGTAGCAGGAAATATCGGGCTGACCCGACCTGTGGCCTCGGGCTCAGTTTGGGTTCGGGCAGAGAATATAAATTCTACTGTCAGTTAAGAAAAAGCTGTCTCACACGTATACGTGAGTAGAAGACACTATCCCGAGGGGGCTGGCCGTGAAGTCGAGGGGGCGGGGCATGGAGTGATAGCAGAGCTGAGATCAGAGCTGAGATCAGAGCTGGATCTGACCGAATTTTGATTGCTGCAGAACCGAGGCTCAGTAGTTTGAGAAACGCTGCTCTACATCACACACCACCACATATAAATGTTTACTTTTTATCTACAGAATTTGTTTACAGCTTGTCAGTTTGTCTTCTATTACTCAAGTTTCTCTTTCAGGTCAATGCATTCCCTTTTAAATCCTTAAGAACACTTTCACTTAGGATAGATTCTTTTCTTCCCTGGTGTTTTCAATCTGGATTTCGAGTTTGCATTTCTGAAATAAGATGTGCAAAATCCTTTGAAAAAAATATGAACCATGAAAAATATTAATTCTGTTTTTTAAACACTAGACCTAATCACTCACTATTTGTAATGGAACATGCAGCTAGTAATTACTGAAGTGGGCACGGTATCCAAGATGCAACAAATGAGGTATAATTTTTCAGAATAAGAATACATATTGTCATATATTCCTAGTGGCACTGTAATTTTGTTCAAGACTGGTCTTGATACAGTTCAAAGAAATTATGGCCCCATTGCCTTGTTACTTATGGATGAAGTCTAGTCTATGTATCATCTAAATTGATATTCCAATGGCAATTATGGTTCATTTGGGAATCCACTCCTAAATCTAATAAATCTAATTATGGATCATAACAAACATGAAATTTGAAATAGTAAATTTTAAGACTGTTATGTTCCAGTTTGAGATCTTTAAATGTCCAAGGACCTAATATCTAAAGACTGAAAATACTTCATACTTAAATACTTGATAGTTAAAATACTTCAAACACCTAAAAACTTCTTGCTAAAATATCTAAATCCTTACACCCAGATACTACGATTTAAAATAATGAAAGGCAAAAACTGTAAAAGGGCACTGCAGCGCTTTGCATTGTGCATGAAAATGAATATTGTGTGGTCGTGCCTTGCAACCTGAGCATCAAAGTCCAAAAAGGCCACGTTAACTGAATGCAAAATGACTTTAACTTTGCCACAGAATTGTGGCTCCAGTTGTGACAACAAATACATGATGAAGAAAATAACTGTGCCCACTGAGGTGTGAAATGGGTTTAGACAACATGGCAGATGTCTGGTTTGCTACAGTATACTATACTATGAGCATAATATGAGTCTTTCCTATGCTTTCTATAGTCACTCTTCTCCTCTTTCTATAATGGAGGGTTTGCATCCCTGCAACTGTCTTCAAACCCTGTGTTAAAGGCGACATTCTCCCTGTAATTTTAAGACAATGCAGTCCCTCTGCAGTATTGATTAGCACTTAAAGGATAGCCTGCCACTCCAGTCCATATCCAATTACCATGCAACAGGCTGAAACAGAACAGATGTTTTATACTGTGCCAGAAATATAGTTGAACAACAATATTACATCATATCTATATCTACAAATATATAGTTTTTTAGTATAATTTTTAGTATAAATTTAGTGTAGGAATAAGTATATATGTTATATAAATTAATTGTAATAGTGTATGATCATATTTCCAGACGTACACCGTTCTCATATGCTGCTATATTTCCTTTACAGCAGTTTCACATTTGGAATGTAAATTAGGTTGTGAATTTGATGAGTCACTGTGGTGAGATCATTAAGAGACCTCCATGTTCAGGCCAAAAAAGCCTACGTGTAGATTTTTTGTTGAATCCAGCTCAGTATGAAGTGCACATGAAATGTGGATTGTAAACATCATGTTGTAACGAAGTCTGCTTTCCTGGGCACTGGCAGAACAGGGAAATGGTGAGATTTTTTTTAACATGACCCAAACTGTGATGATGCAATCAACAAGAATCAGATTGGATTAGAGGCAGCATGACTGCTGTGTGGGCACATTTCATTATTTCTTAGAAAGACACAAGGGAAGTCATTTGTAAAGCGTGGAGTGCATCCACAAAAAATTCTCGACGTTGGGATTAATTTATCAGAAGAGTCATGACACTCCGTCTGTGTTTTTGAAACGGCAAGAAAGTAATATAAAAAAGGGCTTAATCAATGGGCTTTGTTTGCCAGTCTTTTTTGATACAATATTTTTTTATAGGCCTACAGAAAATGTTGTTATACATTTCAACAGTTTATAATAAACTTGTTATGAATGCAATGTGTTCATGCACTTCATTCAGAATATTAAAATGCATTTGAATACACTAGTTTTATGAGAAATATCAATTTTACAGTATTTCTGCCATCTTGCTTTTAGGCTATTCATGAGTGGGACAAAATAACAAAATATATTTCAAATGTTAATTGATATTTTATATTTACAAATATTTTTTAAAAGCCGCATGCTCTAATTTTAGAAAGAAAATCTATTTTGTACTTGTACAAGCCTTACCGGATTATAAGCCGCATGTGTCTTACGTTGTAATGCGGGATATTTAAACAGATTTTTAAAAAACTTTTAAACGTTATGGTAACATAAACAAATACATGTTGCCGTGGTTTCATTTTTCGAAGAGTGTCTGTAACACGGCTACTTTTAAGTATACGCACGTATCGGTAATAGATACATTATGTTGCTTATGCCTTTTTACTGAACAGTGAAGGAACAACATTCCATCTCCTAACAGCCGGTAAAAAGATATAATGTATATATACTGCAGCTACCAGGAAAATCATTGTTGGCCATCTTCATCTTCTTTATCATCGTCATGGGCGGGCCTTAGGGGGCCGTTCCCGCTCCCTCGGACTCACTCAGGCTTGTCCTGGCAATATGAGCCATGTGGGATTGGTCCGGGAGTTTGAGCTGCGCATAAAAAATATCAACCCAAAACAAGTCTATTAAATGTGTGCCTCCCCTAAGGTCCACCCGCAAATCTGTGTCTGGTGCCAGGTCTGGTTACCAGGCAAAATGTTTTTGAAGTAATGAAAAAATGAACCCTACATTAGCCCACACCAACTATGAGAAAAAAGTAGCATCTTATAGTCCGGAATTTACAGTATACTAAGGGTTGAGGTGGAGGGGTGGAGCCGAACCTGAATATGGTATTCAGAAAGGCACAAATAATGTGTTTTTTACGAATGCTTATTTCGAACAAATACAAGAATAAAATATCATCCCGCTCCTGCAAATGTGTAACATTTCGAATCGCTCCTGCCCGCATTTTTCTAGGTTTGTCCTGCTCCCGCCTGCTGAATCACGCAAGCAAGGTTGGGTGGAGTAAAGGGTGGGGCAAAAATACTGGACACATTTGAAATGCTATAATATCTTGGCTTATAAATATTAAATAAGGTACCAATTTTATTTGTTGCCATACAAGAATGTATAAACCATAGGCTATAGACCTGGATCACAAATAAATATGCACGCTCAATGGAAACATTTCACAGTAAAAATGAGAGAAATTAAGGTTAACATTGAAATTTGTGGTGGCTCTGCGTTTATTCCGAACTCACTCAGTGCTCATTGCTGTTCCATTCCCACGCAAAACCAAACATCAACAGGTTTGGTTGCCTACTACATATATGTTGTTCTCCACATAAAACAAACTGTAATATGTATTCAAGGTGAATGTATATTTTGCGGGAGACCAGAGAACAGTGTCTTCGTCCCGCTCCCACAAACACATCCCTCTATTCCCGCCTGCTCCTGCAATAGACTCTAAAATGCAGACTGGGCCACATGAGTTTGCATCGTGTTCTGCAGATATCCCGCCCCATTGAAGACCTCTACTCTCCTGTTTGCTCTGAAAGTAGCTCCGTTAGCTGGCTAATTAGAAGTTTTCGCGAATACAAGTACAACTTTTCCCCCTCTTCAAATACAAATACCGAAACAAATACCAGCTGCTTTTCTCAGCCCTAATGTACATATCAACCCTAGTACATATTCCTAGATGTATTTCATCATTAGACTGTCATAAGAATATTATGAGATTTTTTTGCCGTAAGAGTATAGGATTTATTGGCACTGAGAGCAACTTGTGCTTATCTTAATCATTTAATTTCCAATAAAGGGCAATCTTAATGCTTCTAGATACCAAGACATTTTGGACAATGCCATGCTTTGTGGACACAGTTTGGGGAAGACTTGGTTGAATAAGTTTGGTGTGGAAGAACGTGACTGGACCACACAGAGCCCTGACATCAACCATATCTGAACTGGAGCAGAAACATCATTTTAAGATATATAAATGCCAAAGAGAATGAATGGGCATTCCCCCAGGAACTCCAAATTATTGTAGAAAGCCTTGTGGAATCTGCTATGGCTGAAACTCCATATTAAAGTCTATGTCTTAGAATGCAATTGCATTACTGTCCCTTTTGATGTAATTCTAAGGCATCCAAATATTTTTTGTTCATATAGTGTACTTATCTTATTCATACAACAACCTCATAAGGAATTGTAGATATGTTGCTTTTACTGAGATAATATTGGCAGTACAGTGTTGGCAGTACAGGGTTGGCAGTACCGGCTGGGTTTCTGAGCTTGTGTGGGAGCAGCAATACTTAAAATGACACAACAAAGGTTAAGCCGAACTACTTGCTGGCAGAATAATTCAATCCCATTCCCCACAGGGCACTGCAGATCTCAAGTGTGTCATGTACTGAGAATAGTGTGCAAGTGGCATTAAATTCTAGGAAATATCCGGTGGCATAATATTGAATTTTATAAGGGAGATGCATGTGTTCTGCCTTTTTGTGCTTTAGTACTCAGTTTGAGGAATATTTAGTATAAAACCTGCACTGATTATGGAAGGGGTTGATTTGATTTTAAAAAAGAGAGAAAAAGGAATTAAATCAGCGTTTCATTGTGTTGTATAGATTCAAATGGTGAAATTGTCAGTCCATGAATATGCACACATGAGGCGCCAGGGGATGGTACCTTGCTCAAGGGTACCTCAGCGGTGACACTAGCAGTTTTTGAACCCCAATCCCCTGATTGCAGGGCCAATGCCTTAACCACTGCCCTTCCAGCTGCTGTTTATGCAATATTCGCTTGGTAGGCTATTTATTCATGATTCCTCTAATCATGAATAAAAACCCCTAAGTGGTTCTTGACTTAGATGTACAGTTATAAGACTTTGCCCACATGCTTTTTAGCTCTTAATGGGCAAATCTAAAGAACATTTTGGCACATTTATTTTTGAGAAGGTAAATACAGACATTGCCTCCCTTTAATTACTTTACATGGTTAATCTGAGTCATTTGAACATTGCATTTTTATTATGTGAATTTGATGCAAAACAAAATTCAAGAACGCTGCAATGCTTCTATTAGGTTTTAATGGAGAATAAATACGAGTTGTAAATAAATGCAATGTAAGTGCTTTGGGAAAATAAATTAAAGGTGGTATGAATGTCATAGAAGGCAGTCGTGTAATGAAGAATTCCAGCCCAGTTTGGTGATTTACAGACACCAGAAATACCAGGTAACGAGGAGCTGAAGAAGAAAACCAATGAAACATTCTCGAATAGGGATGGACTGTGTGAACACTGTGCATCATCTTTGTTGAACGTTATTTTTCAAACTCAGTCCACAAAGACAATAAACCCCCTTTAAAAAAGGAACCAAAAATATTTCTGCCAATATATATTGTTACATATTTTACATTCGGCAAATATACAATAAATGTACAATGTTTAAGAAGTGTGTTCTCTTTACAGGTCGTAAAATCAACAATACCACATGTTCAAAATTTTGCACACAACTATATTCTGAATCACTGGATTATATCATAATCACTGGCAAATGTACTAACTTTATTAAATGGATGTGTGTTATAACATTTTAAAGCACACCATTCAGTGGCCTAAACTCTTTGTCTATTTTGCAGGTATTTATAGATTTTTTCTTTTAGTGTTAAAATGTGGCATAGTTCCAGCCTCAGATAGGTGCATAGATTGTAAGCCTGCCAAAAATACAAAATTCATGCTCAGCATTGTCCATTACTTTGAGTCCAGGTACCAGAATTGATATCAGGAGATAAGAAAGTGGGACGGGTGCATCACTCATACCTCATAATTCTGTGGTGCCAAAGAGGTAATAATGGACATTAGTTGTAAAGTCACAGGGACACTTCCAGCTATCTGAAATATTTTGTGCCTATTATAGTCCAGGCTTGTTGCCAGAGGCTGCAGATCAATGTGGTGTGAAGGTAAGAACTGGAGAGTTTGAGGTCACACCATGGTCGCTGATAGTGAGTCACACTCCATAGTGTAACATGCAGGTAGCCTTGTGAGCTACCATGAAGTCAGAGGGGATAGTCAATCATTTGATCATTCCTAGAACTTCAAAAACTTTGGAATCACTTGTCATATTAGTAATAGGTTTATAATAATAACTTACTTAGCATACAAATAAATACCACAAACTTGACACTAGAAGATAAGATGTCCATCCATCCATCATCTGGGCAGCTTATTATGGGTGTCTTAGTGTTCACAGGACAAACATGGAGAAACACCCTAAACTGGCCATCACAGGGCAGATTAGCATTTCACCTGACATTTTTTTGTTTGTTTTGGACTGTGGGAGGAAACTGGAGCTCTCAGCAGAAATGAAGAACCAAGAATCCTTGGGCATTCCAGGTGGATTTCAAATCCATTATCTTCTCAATTTGAGCTGACAGCACTACCCACTGCGCTTTTTCAATATTTGACTAAAGTTATTTTGGAACAAGAACTGTTATCATGAAAAAAAACTCTGCAATGAGGTTTGACCAGCATTCTTTAAATAGGAGGCTTCCTGGGTGTTGAGATCATCTATTCATCATTCTGTAAAATGAACTAATCCTAAATTTCTTCAAGTTTCAACTAATTAGATGAAACCTTTTGGGTAGGAGCATAATAGCACAATCAGTTTATACATGATTCCACTACAAAATAATTTACATTATTTAGCAGACACTTTTTATCCAAAGCGACTTCCATGCCTAACTACAGGGGACAGTCTCCCTGGAGCAACTTGGGGTAAGAGCTCAGGGATCCAGTGGGGGTGCTAGGGGTAGGATTCGAACCCAGGACCTCATGGTCCGGAGGCAAGTATCCTAACCACTGAGCTACCTCCACCCACAATACATAAATGTTAAAATAATTAAAACCTTTGAACAACAATGTCATTTCAACAAATAAACAGTAATTGTGCAGCAGAATGTGCAGGAGTGTGTTCACAGTAAAGGACATGAACCGGATCAACAGTAATGGGATGTTCAAACATTTGCACTCAACCGTGCCATTCAATCCTACATCACTGGATATTATTATGATCACGTGAAAATATACTAACTTGGGTTATTAAATTGTAAAGCTGACCTTTCTGTGGCCTACACTCTTGTCTATTTCATATATAGATATTTAAGTCTATTTACATTCATCCTTTGACACTAAAATGTTGTGTATCATAGCTAAATTATTTTATACACATACTGGAGACAAAATAGCTTTAAAATGAATGAAAATAGTAAAATAATGGAAACTTTTCAATAATGTTTGCTGTAGAGGTCTGCCACCTGATCTGTGCCTGGCGGAGCCTGGCAAAATACTAGGTTTTAGGATGAAGTTTAAAATCTGGTTCATTCAAGTTTGTTCTGTAAACTACTTTTTTATGCATTATTTCAGATGGGAATTCAGCTCAGTATCAAGAACAGGCTATGTCAACATGAAAGCACTCGAAATCTACCACTGATTAAGGGTATGTGGAAGTGGTGGATGACTTTTGCCACCCAGTCTTCAGCAAGATGGAGATGCTTGAAAAGATTTTGAGATTAAAAGACTTGTTCCTATAAACAAACTTCAGAGTATTCAAAACTGTGGTCTTGCCTGTGGTTGTTTATTGCTGGACAATAAAAATGCATGACAGGAAAATATTGAGATTTTTGTGCCAGCAGAGACAGGAAGAAAACTAACCTCAGCCTAATCACACCTCAAGGCAAAATATGAGGAACTGAGGGATGGCCCACGACTTTTGCACAATACTGTACCTCCCTGAGCAGTTTCCATATATGCTAGTGGTCAGTAATGTGGAATTACTTCCCATCTCAACAATTTTACTCATCTTGCAGACAATCATGTAATCAATGTAGATTTAAATCATGGTTGTCACTAGACCAGATACAGTGGAGAAACACCTCCTGGCCTGCATTAGTGTCTGAGCTCAAAAATGCTCATTCCATAAAGAATAGGCACAGAATCTCAAAAATCTTGTGGAAAGCCCTCGATGAAGGGTAGAAGCTGTTACAGCTGCAAAGGGGAGACCAACATCCATATTAAAGTCTAAGAATGTGAGTGCAATGTCAATTAAATCCCTACTGGTGTAATGGTCAAGTGTCCCAATACTTTTGTGTTATGAGATAGTGTATTATGAGAAGAACTAATTGGAAAAGACATTTCTGCTTGGAACAGTTGAAGGTGAAAGAGGAGGAAGGCGGCCAGCCACAAGATTAATTGTGACAAATATTAAGGAGCTCGAGGGCCCAAACAGAAGACAGGATATTCTGGAGAAACACGACCCATATGATCGAAACAGACTTGACGCCAATTAATAATAATCATCTTGATTGTCATGTTAATGACCAATATGTTATACATCAATCTGCATAATGAAAATTGGCCTTTTTAAAACAGCAGTTTAAATCTCTGATTCACTGACAGGTCTTTTTGCTTTCTGATGAATGTACTATGGTCAACGTGGACCTAACCTCACAGAAATCAGCCTTATCCTTCACCTCTTATAAACATTCGATCTAAAAGCTGCCTAAAAGCTCTTTTTTTCCAGATGCTACCACTTAAATCATCAGTGAACACATGACAAAGATGATTTCACATAAAAAGTGAGCAGGAATCTTCCTCCATGTACCGTCCTGCTCTAGGAAACATGCGAATGCTGTGCTACTGACGTGTGCAAAATGTAACCCCCCCCCCATATCAGTTTCTCTGGGGAATCCAAGCGTAATCGCAACCTGAGACAAGAGGGATTCCCGCAGAAAGCAGAATGTGAGAAATCCACTCCATTACCAAGGAATGTGTGTCAAATAACTCAAGGTCAAAAATCCCCCATACTAAACCTTTTCGCCTTTAAGAAAACAAATACAAGGAAACAAGATTCATAATAACATCTTATGAACGTAGTTCATCCATATGCATGTACTTGTAAATGCCATAAATAAAAAATCATTAACAAAGCAGCACCTTTCTGTGATCTGTACAATAAATTAGAAAGGATGCTGATTCTTTGTGTTGCTTACTTTGCACAGATTCTGCTGTTTCAATTAAAGTGCTAGAATATTTAATGCAATGGCTTGGAATTGCATGTATTTTCTCCCCAAGTGTGTGTACGTGCCTGATAGCAGATCAATACCATTAGCCTTTATCTACTTAACTCCACATGACTTCAGCTCATCAGCTGATCCATTTACTGCTGATGTTATCTTGCAATACCGAACCCAAGAAAAACAGTAACAACATCACTACAAATAAGGAGAGCACACACACACACACACACACACACACACTGCACAAAGCAACCCGCTCTGTAATTACAAGGTGGTGACCCTCATGACACATGGTGATTTACAGGACTACACTTAAAATCCTTGCTGACATTTTCCCCACCCATTTGCATCCCAGCATGACTGTGTACTTTTAAAAGATACAACAAATACCCCTCTCAGTCCTGGGCCAAGTGTTTGAGTAGGTCTCAAACATATAATAAGCCATTTTAGTAAACAATTACGACATTGATTGGTATTACTGCCCCCCCAGGGATGATACAGAATTAATTTCAAAGAGTGAAAGGCCATAATAAAGGAATTTCATGGATTACATTGGGGAGGCAGAAAATGACAGATGAACTGATGGCCTAAAGAATTAAATTAGTCAATAGGTCAGTGGATGTGGGTCCATTCAATATCAGGTATGCATTTGGACTGTAATTATGAGACATGTTATAATGCAGGAATGCTTGTACTGGTATTACAAATTATTTTACAGATTGCTAATGACATTTTAGCTCCAAACTGTTTAATGTATCATGGTTAAGCATTATTGGACTTGCTTATAATCAGGAAATTTTGTTTGCATACACACACACACATACACACACATACACAGTTAATTGGCAAACAGTAGACAGTAAACAGTATAAGAAATTCATGGAAAGACAATCACACCATTCAATTAGAGACATTCTCAGGCAATCCAACAGGTTTCACCGCACCATGACAATGTGCTCGACACAAAACCCATGTCTCAGGTATACTAGAACCCATTGAAGTGGACTATTGGCGGTATGTTGGATGATGAAAACGGAATGATATAAATTAGGCCTGCACAAAACAGTATTTAATAATAGGAATGCTATAGGAATTTCATAAGATAATCGCTTTAAAATAAACAGCATCAGCATCACACAGATATTTGGATTTGTCCAACCTATAAAAAGCTTATTGATCATGGATTTATTACATTGAGGTAGAGCAGAAAAAGGTATTGCTGGGCTACACCTGCATTAAGTTCATTTTACTGCATTTGTGACCCTATGGACAGAAATTTATTATGTTGTCTGTAATTCAGTTAGGTGTAGCAATTTCTCCTCACTTGCCATGACTTCTCACTTGTTCTTTTTTCCCAACATGTTAAAATCCACAAATGCACAGTAACTGTGCTTTAAAATGTACAACTCAACCAGGGGTACCAAAACTGTTGCATATGACTGTAATCACATCAGATAGCATCATCTATTTGATACATATGACCCCAATACTAGGCTTTGCAATACTGAAAATACAGAAAATGCAGCATACAAATTAGTCCAGTAACATTATTTACTGTGTGCTGTAAGCATTCTGACCCATTTGGGGGTGTTTTAACCCCTTAAATGCTCCAGGCTTCCACTTGTCGTTCCTATAGCCTAAGTAAAATGTAGCCCATTTACATGCAGTTACTGAATAATAAGCAGCCTCTGTATGCAATAGTCATGTGGTCATTTAATCAACCATTTACGTGGTTGAACCAGTATGGACTATATGGTGGTATTGAACCATGTCGCATCAATGGATTTCAAGCTACAAGGGATATTGCAGTCACAGTAAGGTATTATGCAATAAGGGACTGTGTCCATATCGTTCAGTCTTAATGGAAATGGCAGTATCAGTGATCAAACCTACCACTCCTGCTGAGGCTCGTCGATCACCAGGAGGATTTTGAACTTCTTGGCCACGGGGACAGCTGTCTGCTCCACCAGCCCAGCCGAAGCTGCTGTCTGCTTCACCACGTTAGTGATGGAGCTGAAGAAGCCCGTCCCTGAGGGCTGGGCAGCCAGCTGGGGTTTCCTCTCTGGGGTTGGAGAGACTGCAGGTGGCTGGGGGGCCTGTTGACCTGCTTCAGGTGGAGGCGGCTGGGACGGATCAGGCTTCTGCAGGTCTGATAAGTAGCCATTGGGCAGGTTGGAGATGAAGGTGCTGTCGGAAAGACGGCGGCGAAGGTAGTTCATGGTTGAGGTGTAGTTCTCCTGATGCTGGGTTTGAAGGCTGGGATCTGGAGAGAGATAGAGGCAGGATTCTTATTTGATTGTGCAGGAATAAATGGAGGGATTCCAGATGCAGCTGCGGAGAGTCCTCAGCACCGATCACGATCTCGTGAGTGGAATGGGTTCCCTCCTTGCCTCTCTGTGTTTCCTCGCCGCTCCCCCTCCTGCCCACTGCTGCTGACGTCGCTGACTCTGGCCGGCCAATCCGCTGCAGCCTCCACAGCCTGAGTGCCTGCAGGAGATGCTCCCTCTCTCTTCCCTTCTGACCCCTCCCCCACTCTACTGCTTCTCCACCGTCACGTCTCTTTAGTGCTGTGGGCAAAGGGGGGAAAAATCAAATAAATAAATGCAAGCTGCGAAAGGGGGCTTTCCAGTGCAAGTGTGTAGAATAAAATGGAGGCAACTTCATATAGATGCACTTTCTCCCAGCTGTAGGTCTGCGCTACCTTCAACCATCTCCCTGCAGAGGGAACACAAAATGGCACACTGGGGGTTATTATGACGAAAAAGTCAAGCAAGCTGCACAGTACCTTCTATACCAAAGCTCATGATTTATTTACAGCTATTCAGACAGGGGGCATCGGTAATGTGTATGAAAGATGTGCAGTCAGTGTGGTCATTTCTAGAATACTATGATGTAACACTTTGCCAGGAAATTGAATATATTCCTCAGAAAATACACATTTTATTTTATGTATTATCCTTAAATGATAATATGTGTATTTATTATTATATATTTTGCTTAAATTTGTCCATATTATATGACATGATTATACTGTTAATTAGCTCACTTTGTTGCTAAATTGCACAGCAGACAACTTAGCCCACTGTTAAGGACGTTCCAATTCATCCAAATGGTATTGGATGGGGTCTGGGCTCCAGATGGGCCTGTCAGGTTCGTCCACACTGAACTATGTCTTTTTGGAGCTTACTTTGTGCACTGGGGCACAGTCACGCTAGAATAGAAAAGGTTCTTCCCCAGACTGTGTCCACAAATTTGGAAGCACAGCATTGTCCAAAATCGTCTCTGTATCCTCAAGTATTAACATTGTCCTTCTCTGGGAGTAAGGGGCCTGTTTTCAATGGTGTATCCCAATGCTTTTGTTCATGCCATGTAAATAATGCAAATTCTAAACAAACAGGTCAGAATGCCTAATTAATTCAAATTATTTGTTTCCAAAAACAAAACTATATTTTTGTAAACTGTGTATCCTTTAAAACTACACAATAGCATGAGTGTATTAGGGCCAGTGATGGGAATAACGGCGCTATAAATAAACGGCGTTACTAACGGTGATACTTTTTTAAGTAACAAGTAATCAAACCAAGTGGTTTTCATCCAAGCAGAGTCTCCCTCAGCCATAAGACTCTTTCTATCTTTCTCTGGGGTGTGTGTGTGTGTGTGTTCGGGGCCGGGGCGGGACACATAACCAGTGATGATGATTGGTGGGTCTGTACACATGGTGTAACTGAGAATGTGATGATTGGCTTAGATTGAGTACATTTCCATGGTTAACCAATCAGAGGCAGAGTAGTGCGGGTCGTCACACACAAGCACACACACGATCAGTCAAAGGTAGCTTCTGCAAACTGGAAGTTTAAGCGTTACTTTTCCCTCGCTGAGGTTAAAGGCAAAAATGTTTATGAGACGTGCAACTTATGCGCAGGAAAAAAGCGTCTCTCTGCATTGGTGATTAGTGTACAATGTTTTATATTTATTTTATAGTTATATTAAATTTGATTTTTTAAATGTAATGCAATAATTACTTTGCCTGGTAATTAGTTACTTCTATAATGATGTAACTCAGTTACTAACACAGTTACTATTTGTGAGAAGTAGCTAGTAACTATAACTAATTACTTTTTTAAAGGTACCTGCCCAACACTGATTAGGGCAGGGTAAACAACTGACCAGTTTTTTAATCAGCTCTGCTACTCTTAGTATCCAGATTTACTCTTTTCTGGCCCTGGTGACAAAAAGAGCTATTTTGTTTTTCAATTGCATTATTAAAAAATTAAGACAAAGTCATGCAGAGCAAGGTGACAAAGTCAGAATTGTTCACTGCAGTGTTGAATGGAAACAGATATCTGAAGAGTTGAATGCCTCTAAAAGCTGCCTCACAGAAATGTATGTAATTTACTTCACAATGTTGTTTTATGATCATTCTGAGAAAGTTAAACCAAAAATGTATTTTAGAATCCTTTCTTGCTGGACAATACAATGCCTCCAACTTTGTGGACACAGTTTGGGGAAGAACCTATTCTATTTCAGCAGTACTGTGTTCCAGTGCACAAAGAAGGTCCATCATGACATGGTTAGATAAGTTCAGTGTAGAGGAACATGACTGGCCCACCTGGAGACCTGACATCAACCCCCTCCAAGACCTTTGGGGTGAACTGGAAATGTCTCAGGCTACACATTCAGTACAGAACAATCAATACTCTGTTGAAAATCATAATATATCAGTATTTATTTAAAAAATGATGTGCCATATTGTATCTAGTCTATACATCACTGTGCAAATGTCTTGAGCCTTTGCTTATTTCCTCATATTTTGCTTCCAAAGAGCCAGACATTCTTGTATATTAATTTAAATTTTAGTCTTGTGGGACAATTCCCCAGGCTTCTTGAATGGTTTTAGGTTGTTAAGCCAGACAGTGACCTAAACATTTCAAACAACCCAACTAATTTGAGGCCTGAGCCAGTGAAGGAACTGTCACAGATTAATCCAGATAATCAGGTGGTGATCAGTATATAGGTGGTGCTGAATGTGGAGTGGTTGGAACTCCTTTACCTAGGCACCTTATATCTTTAGGCACTTTGCAGCATGTCACAGTAAACATGTGTTCACATTTCTTTCATTTAATCTGCTTAATATAGGGTGACCAGACATCCTCTTTTCCCCAGACTTTAAAGTCGTCCGGGATTTTGAGCTGCCTACACATTCATCACACCTTGAGCATCTCTCATAAACTAAATGATATACTGCATAAACTTGTTGCTGCTATATTTGCACAGTTATAATTATTGCCATCTACCTCATGTCTACATTTTTGCATATGTAACACTTTCCTGCAATTTACACACAACCCTCTGCACCTAGAAAACAGTTTCTGTGCTAATACTGTATTCACCCTGGCTGCAATGATACTTTTTTACTAAATGATGTGTTGTTGTTTTGTTCCACTTTTGTATTTATACTGTAAATCTTTAGACTGTATATTGAGAATTTATTTTTTATTCTATTCTAGATTGTGACATAGTACATTACTCTATTTTTATTTTATTCTATTATATTGTTTTCTCAATTTTGCTGCTTTTAACTTTGTACTGTCCACTTTCTGCTGTACTAAGCAAATTTCCCTCTCGTGAGACTAATAGATAATCTTATCTTATCTTTAGTCTTTCAAGCACTTGTGATGTCCTGTTCTGTTCTGGAGTTGCCTCATGATCCTGGAGGCATATGGTTACATATTACTGTGTACCGAATGACTGAAATGACAATAAAAATCTGCTTGACTAAATGTAAGCAATTTTGAGAGGCATAAATAGTATTTTTTTTGCAGAAATGCGATTCAAAGCAAAACACGACTATATGAGAGGTGGCTCAAGACTTTTGCACAGTACTACACAGGGTAGATTATTAGCATACATTTGTGTAATTTAGTATTATTTACTTTTCAATGACAGTCCCAGAGATGATGACCCCCAGCTTGGCTCCACTACGAACGTCACTGGTCCAGACCAGCCCACCGAACTGCAGGGCCAGTCCTCCACCATGCTAAAGTTAGCCTTTTCGAATTATTTTCAGCCTTTCGTCCAATAACGTCTGGAAATACAAAAGAAGAGGGGCTTTTAAATCGTGTCTTCAGATATAAATCTATTTATCCGTCGACGGTTGGGTCAAAAGTGCACATTTTAAGAGTTTTGACCTCGTTTCTTGCAGGTTGGAAAGCTTGTTGGCCGTTGTAAACTTCTGCTAGCTGTTGTTAGCAATGTAGCTTCGTGCACTGGAGTTTTAACATCTATCTCCTGTTGATCATACCACTAGAAGCTTCTTTTCGTTGCTAAAGTGCACAACGGACATCTTAGTCCATTGTTAAGCGGCTCGACTTGAGAGAATATAGCATTTTTCTTACTTTGCATTTTTGCCTCAGCTAAGCTAGCTAGCTACTGCTTTGGTTAGCTAGCTAGCTAGCTGGGCTAGCTCTAAAGCTAAATGCTACTTCCGAGAATGGACCTTCTGAGCCACCAATTTATGGATAAAATGAACAACAACATCGGAAGACTTCACTACGACTCCTATGATGGTGACTATGATAATATATATTTTAATAAATAATTTAATAAATGGTGCTAGTTTGGTTGAGCTAGTTCTGTTAGCCAGCAGTTCACTCGAGTGCAGCGGAGAAGATTCTTGATCATGTCAGATTTTAAACAACAAAACCCACTCTGCATAGAGTAAAATATGCGTTTAGATCATACATGAGGTCACGTTTTTTTTTGGAGTGAGAGATTTTGCAAAATAAAATTTCTTCCGGAACTGAAAGTTTATATATGCAATTAATGTTACTCTTACAAAGTTCCCCAACTACACTTGTAATTATTTTACCGATGTTAAGAACTATACCTATACTTTTACTAATGTTTTACATCCATGTAATTTTTATCAGTGCTTTACGTCTATCATTTTCACAACTAGATCTACCTTTTACTGTGTTACAAATATGTAGTTTTAAACTTTAGCAAGGTTTTATAGCTATCAATTTTTCAATGTTTCACAACTATATCTTTGTTTACCAGTGTTTTACAATTATGTCCATAATTTCGACATGTTTTACAACCATGTCCAAAAATGTTACTATTGTAAATTCTACTGTTCTTGCCTGTCAGGATTTAGTTTACTGCTTTTCTTGTATTTTATTTTGTTTTGTGTTTCCAGATGATTCAGGGGACTCCAGGATGCACGCATTGTCCTCTTCAGTGGGAAGCAGCAGGACAGGGACACCGATCAGTCCAGTGAAAAGAAAGTACGATGATGAACAAGTTGGAAACAGCCATGACTACGACAATGAACAAATGACAAAAATGAGTCGCCTACTTACGTCTCATCTGTAAGTGTGTGTTTAGTAAGGTCTCCTTACTGCTGTTCCCAGTCTGAAAATCTCTGAGAACAGTCAGTAAGTATCAAAGGCTGATGCTTAAATATACTTTCCCCCATCAAATTTCTGTCTTTCTCAGCCATTTTATCTGTAACAATATAATGGTTTGTTTAATGGGTATATTGCTCACAGCAACCGGTCTTGCCAACAACAGATTTAGAACAGTACATATAATTCATAATATAATGTGTACTGTGGTTTTTGCACTGCATTTTTGATACAAAAAAGTCAGCATTAAGTATAGTTTGTAGTGCCTATTTATTTCCTAATAACTTCAGTTATCACAAACAAAGAGGTCTGCACATGAAAACCTGATGCCTACACACTTTTGCTGTTACTGATACCTGCTTAGTTGGTGCAACTTAGTATTTGAACCCTGACTATCCAGCTGCATACATAATGTGTCGCTAAAAAGATGGCAGTCACTCTTCCAGCTATCATAGCTCAAAACAACACTGTGTATGAGATTGACAACCCTGTTATCATATTTTAACAGTGTAAGCTTTCTGTGATTCCCCCAAATTTTGAAGACCCGTTTTTACTTCTTTAAATGTATAAATCACATAGAAAACAAACCAAGAATCGGCATGAACTTTGATTAAGTATTCGGTGCAGTGCTGGTGATTTGTATGTTTTGTAGGGCTTCAGTAACATTCGACACATTGTAAGTTCTTCAGTTCTATTCCTGGAGGCTCCTGTCGATCACAGTTTGGGAAATTTCCTGCCCAGACACACCCTGTTTAACTCTTTCTTTTGGTCCCAGGTTTAATGGGCATGTTTAATCAGGACACTCTCTGAGCCCCTAGTTTTTTTTGTAAAGCTGAATCGTAGATCTATTATGGCTTTTTGCTTGCATTTGCCTTTATCTTCTTCTCTTTTAATTTTAAGGGGAGCTCCTTCCAATGGGGATAGTAGACAAGAACCTTGGAATCATTGCCACAACCCTTTTGAGCATGCCTCTTCTACCATCAGTGGTCTTCATGGAAACCGTCTCTATGCTCCCTTTCCTGTTTTTGCAATGGAACAGCCGCTTGCCTTGACCAAAAACAGCGTGGACGCTGTAAGGTCACCTCTGCTCTCATCACTTGGCCCTCCTGAACGTCAGCAAGTGAGTATGATCTTCAGTAAGGTAATGTATTGGCGGCGCTAGAAATAGGGTAGAAATTTTTTGGTTACGTACAATCGTAATAAAAACATTACATTACATGACCACCACACAAACCTTCAGAGGACCCTGCCTACTTTCATAATTCTGTTAAGCAACTGAAATAAACCCAGGTACATGAGCAGTGTGTGAATAGTTCGGATTAGTAACCATTGTATGGTGCACCACATGACTTTCATCAGTCACTGATGTGGTTTGCTTGAGTCAGTGACCAAAAATACAATAAAAAAAACTTTATTTATCCCAAAGGAAATTGCTTATGTTTTGATTGCACAGACACACAGGGACAAGAACAATATAAAATGGAAGTCTAAATAAGTCCAATAAAAACTAGATATGCAACACAGATGCACAATTCACAATGAAGACAGAAGCACACTAAATGGTTGTTTTATTTACATAGAATCGTCCATCTGTGATAACCTGTGCCCCTGCAAGCAACCGCACTTGCAGTCTCATGAACTGTCACATGTCTCCCAATACCTGCAACTCTGGATTGACTAACATAAAGACCAAGACTAATGGTAAGTTTTTACTAGGACTGTTGCACTCAGTTACAGCAGAGTGTCTTGATTTATCAGTTGATAGCAATCAGATTAAAAAATAATACAAAATGTGACTCTATTCTTTGCATTATTTCTTATTGTTTTAATGACATGAGTGTTTGTTGAAGAAAACCTGACAATAATTAAAACATTTTCGAATGCCTGTTCACCCCTAGCTAACACTGTCTGTGACCCTGTGATAGAAGAGCATTTCCGTCGCAGCCTAGGCAAGATCTACAAGGAGCCAGAGCCGGCCTCTAACTCCGTGTCCATCACGGGATCTGTGGATGATCACTTTGCTCAGGCGTTGGGCGAGACCTGGTTGCAGATCAAGGCAAAGGGCAGTGGCTCCAGGAGTCCTGAGTCCACTTCATAAAGGCCAAGTATTCTCCAAAGAAACCCACTGAACCATGGTTGGTTTTTCCTGTGTTAAGGCTTTTTCACACCAAGTCTGGGTGTCGTTTTTATGCGAATGTGGAAATCTTGTCAAAAATGATGGTTCCACAGACATTTTTTTGTTTGTTGTTTTACTTTTTGGCAATGTGTAGCATCGTCTTCTGATGTAGTAGGCTCTGGATTTGTTTAAATGCTTTTTTTCCCACCCCTCTTTGTTTTCCTGATCTGCACAGTCCCAGACTGTGGCTTAAAACTGTTAGAGAAAATGTAGCTTTATTGAGTCAGCCTTTTGAGATTAGATTCTGAAAAAGAACCACTTGCACCAGTAGTTTCCAATTCTGGTCCTGGAAAACTGCTGCCCTGCATTTTTTTTGTAATAATAATCATGTTTTAAGCTCCTTGCGTGCATTGAAATGTAGTTACAGTGCTTTACAAAGAAGCAAAAACAGCTCAAGAGAACAACAGAAAATAAATACGAACAAGAAAATAAAACGTATGAAGG
Organism: Ladigesia roloffi; assembly: GCA_037577295.1. NCBI lineage: Eukaryota > Metazoa > Chordata > Actinopteri > Characiformes > Alestidae > Ladigesia > Ladigesia roloffi. The sequence goes on along the minus strand of JBBKCR010000128.1, from coordinate 24,736,644 downwards.
AAAGAAGTGTAGGCTTGCAAAAACAAATGGGTATTTTACCCATTCTAACACAACTAACTCTATGAATCTGCTTCTTGATGAGCACTTCAAGGTGTTAGAGCAGAGAATACATGGACAAGACTGAGATTCACTGACCTGCACGGTAGTTTTTAAAGTGTCCAGGTTTGATTTCGGAAGCCAAATTTGACACTGAGTGTTCAAATTATTTATACACCTCTGTATGATTGAGTGATACTAGTGTTCGTCCTCCTCTTTGGGTAATTCAACACTTAATGATGTCCAAGCTGGGGACATTTGTGCTGTGAGGAATGGGGTCTTGCAACACCATTCACACTTGCAGAAGTGACACTGATACTGATATCCACATCTTTTCTTGATATTGCATTATAATTATTTACAGAAAAATGACAATGAATAACAAAAAATGCACAGAAATATGACAAAGGGCAATAGTAGCTCCAAATTAAAGACCAGTATTTGGCTCTGTTTTCCAAAATGTCGTTTTACACACTTTTTATGTCACCTCACAAATAATTTTGTCCTGTCTGTAATGTTGGTAGCTCCCATTTCCCATTTTCTTTTGCTAAATGCGTTGTACCTTTATCTCCAGCATTTACTTTGCAGAAGGGAGCTGGGTTTTTGAATGGCGCTCATCAATGCTTGTTGCATGTGATGTGTGTCCAGGGTAAGGAATGAATCTTTTATAGAATATGTCGCTTATAGAGTAGACAAGTACTCAAGTCGCACCCTATTATTGTTTTGGGAATCTGCATAACAAAATGGTAGATTTCCTGTTAGTTTCTGTTAGGGTGTGTTACAGATGTGTATTGCATTTATTGTCACCTAAAACTAAAACACTCAAATGTTGTAGTTGATAAGTATAAGCAGCAGTGTCCCCTCAATGGAATGCATGTTCTTGATGCTCCTGAGAGAGGACATGATGGACATAATGTGAAAGGAAAAAAAAAAACGAACAATTTTATTTCAGCGGGGCGTGAACAATTTTTTGTGTCTGGTGTTGGTGTCTTGTATCACTTACAGAAAGTTTGTTTATGGCTGGTGGTGCGTTGTGTGTACGTTAAATCGCAGGAGCATTCCTGTGTCCAGCACAATTTGTTGATTACACTGCTCAAGCGCAATTTACTCAACTCACCTGTTAATCTTTAGGTTTGGTGAATGAGTTTGAGACAGGGAAATACCAAACTGTGCTGGACACCGAACCTCCAGGACCAGAGGTTGAATCTCTGCTATATAGGGTTGTTTTAATGGGGAATTCTGCTATATTTTCTAAAAGATCTATATTCAGTTGTTGATGTGAACAGTCATCCAGAGTGGTGATGTGAAATAGTGCATTGTGGAGCAGCTTTCTTGATAGTAGTGGCGGAAGGAACCAAGCACCAATGTATCTACAATACAAATGTACCCAGATTATTTTTATACAAAACCAATGAACTGAGTGTTCTATTTAATGTATAAACACTCTTTTTTTTATAGACCTAAAGGACTTTAGGTGTCTGGTTCCTATCACCACCTCTGACAAATTTCTGACTTGGTTAATAGTATTTTATATCAAACCACTCTGAATGATGCCCCAAATTTGGGAAAAATAATGGAATTCCAATTTTTAAGCAGGCCTACCAAAGAAGTCTTCTACCACTTTTGAAAATTTTGCTGTGATTAAGGTGGCACACCTTGGTCTCACGTGTATAGATCTCTGTTGTCACTTGTGTTGCAAGTTGTTAAGCCCATCATAGGGGCAGTTTAACAGGTTTGTGAATTGGGGAGGTTCTGTTTTTAGAAATTCAGGTGTGCCTTGCCTTAGATACATATATGTAAAAACTGAATAACAAGCATTTAAAATGAATTTTAAATCATGCAGTATCTGGCTTTTTGGGACTTATTAATGTTTTATAGTTGCTAAGCTGTCCTATGCTGCGGATCAAGGATGTATTTGAATGATCTAATATACAGTCCCTTAACCGAGACACACACACATTAACACTCTATTTTTTATTTTTAAAATCTGCTTAAATACGTTTTTCAGATAGCTGGTATCTATTACAGACACTATCTTTATACTGTTCATTCTTAGATTCTGTTTATTTTTTATCAGTAACAGTTTTAGAAAGTCCTGCTGCTGGAACAGTATACTCAATATATTTTTATAACAAATTTCTTTAGATATGTTGGCACCTAGCTTTGAAGCACAGCCTCTGGAAAGGCATCTACATGCAGTATACATGGCTTGGATGATTCTGTATTTTCCCCCTGTAATGCAGATATCTAGAGCTTCTTTACACGACTGAGTTAGATGAATATCTGTGTAGTTACAGGTCAGCTATTCTCAGAACGCCAATTATACATCGCTTTTCTTAACACTGCCATGATGTAATCTGTATGCAACTAGGCCTAAACTGAACAACCTCTTTAATTTTTTGTTTTGTTTTTGTGTGCAAAGACAGCACATGTTCCTTTGCCATGGGAGCAGTGCATGTCTTTTTTTTTTTTTTGCCCTCCCTGAAATTTGAAAAAAGGAGAGGGGTCGGAACCTGATCGTGGAAGGCGTATCCATGTTCCACCTTCCAGAGAAAATCATGTTTGGTCAGGCTTTCTCCTTGTGGGCAGCGCTTGTCATGTACTAATTTTCACAGTCCTTTGCAATTAAAACAAGATTAGATGTATCGTTAAATTCCTCTGGTATTAGTTTGTATCCCTCCTCTTGATGTAGCAAGAGTTCTCCAGAACATTTAGCCTTTAGAGGCGTGAAGATGTTCCTCCTTTTTTATTCCTATCAGATGTAAATGTAAAAATTTGACATGTAGCTTGACACGCCAAAGCTAATCCTAATTCCATGTTTCTTTTCCGGACTTGCCTGATTTTGTTCTTTTTTTTCTGTAGCAAATAATACAAATTCAGATGTTTTTTTTTTCTTTTAATATAAAATGACTATCATTACGCAGTGCGTGATGAATGACCTTTTTTTTTTTCTTTGACACTATAAATACACTTCATCTTATCTACCTATTTAATATCCATTACTCATTTCGCATGCCTATTGCTCTATCTATCTCCTTTTTTTCCCCTCCTTAAACAAAAAAAGTTGATCTTTTTTCTCCGAGTACCTGTCGAAGGTCAGTTGACTACCAAAATAGTTTGGTGAAATGTAATGAAGAATATTAGTTGACAGTTTTTTTTTTCCTGGTGATTTGAGGACGCTTCTGTTTGACATGGTTTGTCCTACTTGGAGACGGTTGAAATGGCAGAGGCTGCGTCCTCGCTTTTAAGGAGAAATAGTCAGAATATTATAGCTAGTCTATATGTAACTATTTACTTTTTTTGCTTAATTTTTTTCTTACAAGTGCCACTTTTATATTCATCCAACTTGATAAAATAAATAAAAAGGATCTTTTAACAACGTCATGGTGAATTGTGTTCTTGTGAGTCAAAGACTATGAAAGCAGTGTGTGGCTTTGCTTTCTAATTTATTGTTGGAGGTGGGGTCAGGGGCGTCATAGCTGGGTGAAATGTGGGACTAAATTACCAGGACTCCCAGTGGGGGGAGGGCCCTTAGGTTGTAGGTTATGGGGGCCCATGGCCACTGCATGGCCCAGAATTTGGTGCTACGGCCCTGGGTGGGATGATACCACTTTTATTTTTAGTATTAAAACCAAAACAGATCTTGGAGACTTGGGTTTAACCGATACCTGTCAAAGTTTAAGGTAACTGTAAATGTTTACATAGTGTGCTGTGAACACGTAAATAGTATGATGAGACATTTGTCTACAGAGAAACATACAGAAACATTTAGCTTTCAAAAGAGGGCAACTTACCACAGAAACAATACAGACATTACAATAAATCTGTAGAAAAAAAACAGTAGTAAAATATTAGTATGAAAAAATAAATATATTAAACCATCTACTATATGAATTGCATTATAGATTTATATAAATGTATTTAAAAACAATACAATAGATCTTGCATACAGAAAATACAAAGGATTGCAGGATCTAAACAGATGCCACACCAATGTAACAATAATGAATGTAACAGTAAAACATATACAGGATATTCCCAAGTGACAAAGTTTGATTATTGCACAGAAGGCAGTTGCAGTATTGAAGTGCAAGGAACGACATAAAAAAGAGACATAATAGCTGTGTAACAGTAATGTTGATCTGTAAATCTGAGACCACCATAAACAGGCAAAACAGCAGTGTAATGAGTAATGCACCATATGTGTACCATTGCACAAGACTGTGTGAAAAGGATGTAAACCTTCAACCTCACAAGAAGTAAAACACCAGTAAAGACTTCTCACAGTAGAATGGTGGGCTATTTCAGGATGTGTCTGATATCTAGTCCAGAGTTTCCTGCTGATATTGGCATAAAACTGATATCTGTTGGTCCTAGTCTGTATGCTTGTTCAATTACATCACTGGATCCCAAACTGAAATTGGAGTAGTGACTGTGCTGGAAATGGATGTGTATACACAAAGGTGAAAGCAAGGGTTTCTTCAGGACTTTTTGGGAATCATAACATCAGAACATCACATACATAAAGGTTGATTTTTGCTAAACATAGCACCATTGTTAAAACATCGATTCAGTCTTAATATGGCTCTGGGAAACCATAAAACTATGGAGTTGTTTGAGTTAGTTTAACTTGTGGTTTGCTTCATGGTTTGGGCCACATCACTCTCTCCCAAGCGCCTAATGAATGAAGCAGGGTCTGCTTTATCATTATATCTTGGAATGAAATGTTACTTATACCTGACTTAGCAGTCTCAGCCCATTTTCTGTGAAATTGCTTGGACTGAAAGGATTTTTTTTGTCTTATATTGAGTTTTTTTTTGCATCCTGCCTTTAGTGTCGATTATCCAGTAAGGGCTCCTAAACTGGGTCAAATAAACATCTTGACTGGAGTCCCATTAAATATAATTGTAGTGTGCATCAAAGGCCACTGGGGGGCAATATGCCTCCACTTATGTCGCACTCCATGATACTTAAACACAAAAACATGTCACATTACCCAAGGCTCCCTTATGAATTTATCAACATCCTCTGCTTTAATCTCCATGAATAGTACTAAGTTTCCATGTGTTTCTGGAAATATATGACTTTGCAATTGAAGCATGGCATTCTGTAAAGGTGCCAAATCTATCTTATGTATATATATATATATATACAGAGAACACATTTTTCTTAGGGAAAAGGGAAAGGCCTATCCTTCGTTCCCTAGGCTCGGAGTAGCTCTAAACCCACAACTGCTCTCCCCGTGACAAGCCTTCCACAGAACTGTGGGCTCTTTGAGGATTACAGAGTGGATTTCCTAATTTTCTCGCTTGTGGAGAAGCGAATAGAGAACGGAGCTGTTTTTTCTGCACGGCAGCGACTCTTCACTGCAGAGGACACAGAGAAGAGCTTTGAAGTGAGACGACGTATCGGGGTCACAAGAAAATCAGACCCCTAGTTTACATGGGCCTCAGGAAAGAGCCACATCCACTGGTACAAAATGTGTGAAGAGCTGAAACGGTCCAACTTTGTACCCATTTGTTTCTGTTTCGATTTCCCCCAATCTTAATTATCGTAAAATTTGAGCACATGGTTTTGACCTGCTCTGTGGATTAACTGTTGTCAGTCTCCTGCACCATTTCTGAAGAGGTAAGTGTGCACCGTCTCACTCTCTGTCTCTATTTCTCTCTCACAATCTCTCTCTCTCTCTCTCTCTCTCACTCACTATCAGTCTCTTCCTCCCTCTCTCTCTCTGTCTCTCTCACTATCACTCTCTCTCTTTTTGGGAGAGGGCGACACCATCACAGGATTTCCATAATTTCTTGCAGATTATTTGAGCTTTATCCATCCCTCTTGCAGAGGATGTGTGTTTGTGTGTGTGTGTGTGTGTGTGTGTGTGTAGGTCCTCAGGGAGAAAAGGCAAATCTAAAATAGATCCTATAAGGAAGCGGACTAGATGCACACGCATGGGGATGCGGCCCTGAGGCGGACTTGAGTCATGCTGGCAAGATCATGCTCTCTGGGCTGACAGATTACCATGCCCTATTGTTAAGCATGTCATTTCCACAGCAAGCGGTGGTCACTACATTTGAACAACACAAAGAAGGAAACAGTGATTTGTGAGGCCTTTCTTCAATGCTGGCATTGGAATGGCTTGGTGAGGTCCAGAAGGCTGACCTGGTGAGGATAAAGTGGCCGGAGCTTGGAGATTCATTCATTGTGTCAGCTCCACTGCTGGCAATGGCATAACCTCTGTGAGAAAAGAGGAGACAACACGGTCACTCCCCATCAAGGTCTACTCACGAACAGAAACTGAACCTGTCAGGCCGTCTCAGCGTCACCCTGCCTTTCAGCATGAGTCTCTGCCTATTGGTCATCCTCCTCTTCTCCTTCTTCCCCCTTACAACTCTCTTCAGCCCAGCCTCAGCATTCTGCTTTAGCCCACAATGCTCTCTCTTGTCCCCTGTTAAATACAGACCCAAAAACTGTTCTTTGCTAAACGAGGATCCACTTCTGTTTCCCCCCCAAAAATGTCAGGTGGATATCAAGAACCTTTTAAAAGTTTCAAGGAACTTCACATTACGTGAAAGTCTTATCTAGGGATGGGTACCGAAACCTGGTTCTTACTCGCCCCGGTGCCTAATCATAAAAGACCGAAGTATCGCTAAGCTTTAAAGGTAACGTTCTGCTGTCGGTACTGGAGAAAGGAGAGAGCACGCGCACGAGAGATGAAAGCGCTCACGTGCATACAAGGCGAGAGACGAGGGGGCTCATGCGCACACAAAACGAGAAATGAGAGGGCTCACGCGCACACAAAACGAGAGACGAGAGGGCTCACGCACACACAAGATGAGAGACGTCGTGCTTATGGAGTGAGGATGGTGGAGAACGATCCAAAGTACAGCTACATTTCACCTGTGTGGACACGGACAATGCCCGCTGCAACCAGTGCAACATGATTTTTGCTCATAAAGGCGGAAACGAGAAATGTATCAAAACATCCAGCCAAAGTGCATTATGTGCATATAGAGAAATGCTTCATTATCCACCCCTTCAGGTATATATACTATGTTAAAATAACGACTTATACATCACATAAGGGCTCTAAATCAGTGTTAATAATTTAATTAACACACGTTCAGTTACATAAAGCCTAGGCTAAATATTTAGAGTATTTTGTGCGGTATCCTAAATATATATTAAACATTAAAATGACCTGTACTGTTATAGTGCTGCATTTACAAATAATAATAATGAAAATAAATAATAATAAACTAAGAAAATATAAAGCAGAGCTTACCTAATAGTTTACTTGTAGTGAGTCCAACTTTTTTAGATTCGGGTTAGACTTAGGGTTAAAGTGTTGTTATTCTGTTTTCAATTAGTTTTTAATTAAAAAAACACAATAAAAGTACCAATAAGAGCACCGATGAAGTACCGATAAGAGTACCAATAAAGTACCGAATCGATAAACGATATCAATAAAAGTAGTAATACCGTAAAAATTTACGAGACCTATCCCTAGTCCTACTCCTGTTAAAGAGTTTTGGAAGAGCTGCATATTAAAACTGAGAGCATTTTAGCCTTTATTTTAAAGGTCAAATGATACACTACTAAAAACAGTGTTCTCAAAGGGATTTCAGTAGGCGACAGTTTCCACTCTTAAAAATAATCAGAAACTGAATACTTTGCTGCTCCTAGAGGAAATTGCTTCTGTTATGATTTCACAGACTCACAGAGACTCAAATACAAGAACAATATAAAACATGTATGAATATATAAAACAGTATAAAATACTCTGGGCTAAATACACTGTTGTGGTAAGTAAGAGAGGTGTATTTAATTCCTGTAGATAAATAAAATGACAGCTGAAATTGTTTACTACTGAACATGAATAGTGGTTTGGAGTTGTTCTGTTATTTTACATAAAGGTGACATGAGTAGGGACATTATAGAGTCTGATGAGTGGGTATGAGGAAGGATTTTCTGTGGTGTTCAGAGGAGAACTTTATGCTGGTGAGTCTGAGGCTAAAATGTGCCAGACAGGGTTCTTTGCACAATGCCAGTGAAGAACCACATCTGGCTGCCTTAAAAATTGTTTTTGAATGGGAAGCTGAATAACCTTGTTGAACGAGGCTCCACTTCATATCGAACTTCTAGTGTGAACTTTCAAAAATCCTTTCTTCACATTCACATTCCTTTTTCAATCATGATTTCCTTAGAGACCAAAAGGAGTTCTTCAGTGCTATCTCTGAAATCCTAAAGAAACCTTAAAGAACTGCACATACTGTGTTTCGTTAAACATAACATTTCTGCAAATGTTATATAGCTGTTTTGGTAGTACATAGAACTCTTTGACAAATAAATGGGGGGGGTGCTTATAAATTTCAGCCTAATTGTTATGACTTCTACATCGTTCAGTCTTGGACATGTGAAAAATAGTGTTCTAGCCTCAGAAGCTAAACTGAGTCAGCTTCTGATGAAAAAACAGGGCCTTAATCATGTAAAAATGACAGGGTACATAAAGCACATATTCTTATTTTCAAAGGCTTTTTCACATCCTTTCTGTGTTTTTTTTTTCATGCTGCTTTTTGTGTTGAGAGGAGGCACTCTAGCATACACACTTATGACCTAGATAGTATGCTCATTTCCATAAGAGCACAGCACGGAATGGGATTTCAGCTACTAGCAGTTGCCTTGCAAGCTGACAACAGTATTGTTACCTGTATTGTCTATTGGATGGACTCTCGTATGCCTTGTATGAAGCCTTTTGTCCAGTATGGTTGCTTTGTTATGACTGTGTTTATATTTACCACACATGGTCCCGCTCTAGTGCAGCTGGTCTTTTTGATAAAATAACCTTTGAGTAAGTACCTTGAAGGTGAAGACACATGCAGGTATCACCCATCTGTGCTTATTTTCTAGTTTCATTAAGCACATGCTATACCAAGTGAAATCATTCATAAAACACAGACATTATAAATGAATATTCTGTTCTCACATTCAAATGCACAACAGGTCTAAAAGTATCCAGGCAGCCCTTTAAATATGTGTGAATGAATTGTTCCCATTGGTAGTAATAGGTACCTGATGTCTGAAGTATTTTACTGATTCTTATTTAGGTCCTGATCTGAGGCATTATTTTATTGTTTCAAAATGAACACTAACATTCTTAAACAGATTTTAAATGCTTTAAAGTTAACAAAACATTGTTTTATGGTGGATGGGTATAGGTTCACTGGCAGGTTTAGTGGTTTTGGGATAGTAAGTTAAATTGCTGTATTTGTGGTGCAAACAAATACAATAAATAAAATGTGAGGTGCAGCCAGGGGAACGGTCGCCGCCCACAGGCTGGGAGGCCTAAGCCCACATCCAGGTACACCGGAGTGGGTGCACAGCGGGGATTTATTCAATCAAAAGACATTCTGTGCTGAAATACTGCACGGGCTCTCCTCAAAACCTTCCTCACTTTTTTTCCCACTCCTCTTTCTAACAGCTCTTTCCTTTCAATCTATACTTTCTTCCTTTTGGTCGCCCGCTTCTCCATCCGAGAGCTCATATTTTAAAGAGTCCAGGCTCCTCCCTTAATGCGGCTCACCTGTCTCTCCTAAAGGGAGGAGTCCTGTGCTCAGTCCTGCAGGTCTGTGAGGGTGCTCCGCCCCCTAAACTCAGAACAGGTTGCAATCAGAGTCTGTACATGATTTTATTATTAGCTATTTCATGTTTAAACACTGTGTATACGCCTCAATTTTAAAATAAAATTGGTATGATTTCCCCTTTATGCTGAAATGTTGGGATGCCCTTTGACCTTAAATACACTGTTTAACTAATTGTCAAAAATTAGCTCTCAAAATCTTTAAGACTTTATAGTTCTTACTACATTATAGTTCTTATTATATCAGTCGGCTTTTTGAAGGTAAGAAGTTATGCCATTTTCTGGCTAATAAAGCCTCGAAATCTGTAAATGTATCTGTTAGCAACAAATACTGAGCATATGTTTTGTAAATACTAATTGATTAACAAAGATCCATTCAAAGATTCCATATGTCACCATTGCCTGTATTTAAAATAGTTTAAAATAGTTTTGGTTCGAATGTACATGTCTCAGACCCTTTAATTTGTATAGATGTTTCACATTTTTATCCACAATCTTAGTTTAGAAATGGGTTCTGAATTGTATCAGAAAGGGCTGTAATAGAAATAATGTACAATTGTTGGTGCTCTACAGCAGGTTGAACAGGTTCTTTGACTTATTATGTGCAGCTGTTTCTCAGTCATAGAGAAGAACAGTTTACATGTGCAAATGGTTAATTGAGCTGTCTTAAAAAAGCTCTCCGGTTGACTTTGTTTGCACCTCAGTGTTTTAATTGTGCAGAATTTTTGAACAATTGGTATGATTTCTCCTTGAAGTCCTGACATTGGGATCAATTGCAAACACATAGCTTGTATAATCTCCATAGAAAAGCACTGCTGATAGGCTGGGATGCTCTCTGGAGCAGCTGCACATAAGACTAAGGTTGCCATGCTCAATGTCAAGCATCAGCTCAAGGGGAATAAAGCCCCCTGGCATCCAGTACTCACAACCCCATGCTGGGGGCTTTAATTCCCTAGAGCGGTGAAATGGCATCCTCTGGAGTGATGTATCTCCATCCACTGCCTCGGGGATGAGTTGGAGTGACATCTATGTTCCAGAACAGATCATCCAACATCTGAACCTGACCTCATTAATACTCTAATAGCTGCTATCAGATCCTCGCTGCAATGTTCTTTCACCATCCCACTAGGGTTGAAACTGTTACTGTAGTTAAGGGGAGGGAAATATCCTATCAATACACATGATTTCAAAAATATGAGTCAGCATCATTGTTTCTTATCTCTCTACATGTCCCGCGATGCCCCACTCTGAATAGGAAGGGCCCCTTTAACTGAAAAGATCAGACGATGGCATGTTGCACCGTCACTAAGAGCCATTCACATGTCTCATTATCAGCCTTGTTAGGCGAGACATTAAGCAATGCTCGGCTGAGCAGCCCTAATAAGTGAAGTGACACAACACCAATGTGAGCAGCACTGATTCTCCTCTCACTTCCCTCCATCCCTCCATCTTCCCCCTGCCTTCCCTGTCCCGCTCCTTTTGGCAGTCACACATCCAGGCATGTGTGTTAAAGATGTTACATAATTGCCATCCTTCAGTGTGTGGCTCATCAAAGGCACGCCACTCAGCAGACACACACACTCCGTTCCTCTGCTTCCGCTGCTGTATTCCCTCACTCATTTTTTCTTCCTTTCTTGTCCCACTCCTCTCCACAAATACAAATCCTGAGCCGATTTGTTTCTTGCTCGGCGTAGCTTTGTCAGTGGTAAAAAGGTGCACAAAGGACACCTTATTCATGGCCTGAGCTGCTCCAAACTCTGTCATACAAACCGTAATTTGTGTTTGCTTATTACATTACTTTTATATCATGTATATATATATTGTGTTGGGAGGCAAGGAACACTCACAAGAGCAGGTGAACTCGAAAGGGAGCAGACTCCGCAGCCTTTATTTGAAAGCTCAGAACAGTGGGAGTATGCAAGGTTTAACACAAGTCACCACACAAGCTTGCCCGAACAGAAAAGCCCCACCACAGGTACTTAGAGCCTCTGCTAGACACACAACTTCCCCAAAAACACAATAAACAACCCCCAAAACAACCCAAAACACACACAAACATTCCCAAATGTATACAAATACACAATTATCCCCCAACACAGAACAATAATCCCCAAAATAACGCACAATAACAGCTCGGGGAGGGAGCAGTGCATGCTGGGAGAACCCTCCCCATCTCAACTACGTTACATTGCCCCCTCCTAAGACACGGATACCCCCAGCCACTTAGCTCACTGAGGCATCGGGGTTGGCAGCACTGCCGGTGAGGCCTACCCCCAGCGTCACTGTCTACAGGAGTTGAGGGACCAGGGGACACGGGCTCAGCCTCAGTCTAGGCCCCGTCCTTAGTCTGTCCAGGGGGGGTAGGTACGGTGCGAAGCGGACGTGGTGGAGAACCACCACACGTGGCCTGCAGTGTAGCCGGATTCGTTACACTACCTCACCCAGTCTCTCCATAATCTAGCACAGGCCCTTCCAGTGTGTTATCAGCTTGATTGACAGCCCCCTCCTCCGCAATGGACTGTACACCCACACTTTCTCACCCACTGTAAAATCCCGGCCGTGAGCCCGCACATCATAAGCCATCGCTGTTTGGCGCTGTTTGAACCTCTCCACCAATCAATCACTCTGTGGATGGAAGGGAGTCGTCCGGGTCTTGAGGACTCCCAGCCGGCTGCGGACCTCGCTGAACACATCCGCCTCCAATTTCCGGCCCTGGTCGCTGTGCAGCTTCTCCGGAACCCCAAAGCGGGTAAACATCTCTGCCACCAGAACTTCTGCCATGGTCGCTGTGCTCTGGTCTGGCACAGCGAATGCTTCCGGCCACTTCATGAAGTAGTCCATCGCTACAATTACGAAGCGATTTCCATGGTCAGTGACTGGAAACGGGCCCAGGACGTCCACTCCCACTTTCTCCATGGGTGCCCCCACCCGATAATCGTGCAGGGGGGCACACAGTGTAGGACCCTTGTGAGCTGTGCAGAGGTCACAACAGTGGACGTGGAGGGCGGCGTTGGTGTGGCAGCCCAGCCAATAGAAACGCTCACGGAGACGACCGAACCAAACCCAAAACTGTCTCCTGTAACGTCCTAGGGACGAGCAGTTAAAGTACCATGCCTCGCAGACCCATACTGCCCGACCAACCTGTCCCACTGTGCAGCTAAAAATTTTTGCACTGGATCAGCCTCAGATATTTTCTCCCACGTCGGCGCCCCAGTCTGCGACAGCACGGCCCCCAGTCCAACATCACTAGCATCTGTATCTATCATGAAGGGTTGCTGAAAATCTGGATATGCCAGTACAAGAGCGGAGAATAATGCGACCATTAGCGATACGAACACACGCTCACAATCGCTGACCCAGTTGAATGCCTGCCCCTTCTGCGTTAACTGATGTAATGGGCTCACGACTGTGGCGAAATCATGGAAAAAACGCCAGTAGTATGATGCTAGCCACAAGAAGCTGTGTAGCTGGCGAATGTTAGCTGTTACCAGTCACTACTTTACCGCAATGACCTTCCCCGGGTCAGTAGCGATGCCCTCCTCGCTAATCACATGCCCTAGGAACTCTGTCTGGCGACAGAACAGGTGGCATTTTTTGGGTGCAGTTTTAGTTAAGCTCGACGGATCGCCTTGAACACTTCCCAGAGGTTTCGCAACTCTGTATTGAAACTACGCGTTGGACTAGCAGGTCATCGAGGTAAACTACACAGCGTGAGCGCTGAATGTCCCCAAGCACTTTCTCCATGAGCCGCTCAAACATAGCCGGAGCATTACACAACCCGAACACCATAACCCGGAACTGCAATAGGCCGTGCCCAATGCAGTTTTGGGTCGCACCTCAGGGGAGAGCTCTACCTGCCAGTAGCCATTCCGTAGGTCCAGGGAACAGAACCAGGAAGAGCCCGATACGCAATCAAGGGCCTCTTCAATGCGAGGCAGTGGGTAAGAATCCTTATGTGTGACCGCATTGAGTCGCTGGTAATCCACACAAGTTGTCCTTCTTTTTCACCAGGACTACAGGGGCGGACCATGGACTTACCGATGGCTTAATTACGCCCCTTGCTTGGCAGGAAGGAGGTCATCAAAGGCCCGCAGCGCTATGCCCTCCAGCGACAAGGCCACTCGAACTGCAGTCTCCGCCATAGTCCAGCCATTTAATTTGACCGCCAGTTTTCAGACCAATGCAACCATAATAGGTCACAAGCCAGTGATTCTTTGTGCCACCGGGATTGCTCCCTTGTCTTGCCGCCGGTCGGGGAGTGCTGGAACCGACTGGAGGACCCTATGCTGCCCTCTGCTGACTGGCTTCTCCGGTGAGCTTCTTCTCCCTCCATTTGGCTCTTTGAAGCTGCTGGAAGAGTTCTTCAATCTTCCGCAGTGTAATTTGCTCAGCCTTCCCACTTCTGACACCAGTGTAACAATTATGTGCTCTTTTGATGGACAATGTGGTTGTTTGAGTCTATAAATTTGTACTAATTAATGGGAAATGCATTAAAAGGCAGCTGGATGTGGTCCTGCAATCAGAGGTTTGAGGTTCAAATCCCAACTGCTAGAGTCACTGCTGAGGTACCCTTAAGCAAGGTACCACCCCCCAATTCCCACCCGCCCCCACTGCTCCCTGGGCGCCTCATTGGATGGGTTAAATGCAGAGAAAACATTTCAATGTGTGTTGTACTTGTATGACTATTCATGTGACTAATAAAATCTGTTGTATAAAATTACTGCGATAATGCTCAGTATGCTACAGATCTGCCCAACAAGAGTGTTTTTTGGACTTACGGGCAAATGTAAACATCTGGTATGTAATTTAATGTATTTGATCTGTGTGGAAGTACGTTAAAAGAAATTAATCACAAATGAGACCCCTTTTTTTAGCATTTTCTAAATAATAGATGATGTTGATGACCAAAATGGAAACCCTTAATATTCTCCCCTCTACATATTTATGAATACAAACAGCTCAGCAAAGCTGAGTCCTCTCATCCTGCTTCTTCCCATTTTCATCATCACGGAGAGAGAGAAAGAAGGAGAGCTGGCATCAAACAAAAGGAAAAAGGCTCTGCTGTGTCCACAGGCACGTGAGGATTGAAATAATGAGCTTGTGCTGCGCAATATAACCCCCGCAGCCAAATTAACCCTGAGTATTTTTGTTTTTTTTTTCAGCGACACAGAGCCATGGAGTATTCAAAGAGGAAAAAGAAATGACAGAAAAGGTGGAAAGAAAGGAGAGCTGAGCTCCTTCAAATTGGGTTAATTTAGAGGATTTAGAGGATGTGCATTACCAGTTTAGGTAAAGGCATCAAACATGCTGCTGTGTAAAAAAAAAAAAAAAACAAAAACAAATTTCTATATAAGGAATAAATCCAATATATACATGAACCTAGTGACCTTAGGACTGAAAATTGTATTGTTTTTCCAACTTAAAGAATTCAGTTGTATTTAAGCAGTCTAATGCACTGCATTAGAATACTTGTTTTCTGTTGTATTTTACTTCACTGGGCTGTTTATTGCTCCATTACACCTGTAAACACCCCATCTACCCTAAGATATAGATTTGTGCAAGTGACCCGGTGATGACCTGGTGAACCTCACATTGAGCTTTTTTGGTGCCTTCTTCTTGTTCCTTGAGAAATTTGAAAGCGAACATCAATGTGTTTCTGTTTGTAAATGCATTCATTTACTGCTTCACCCAGAAGAACCAGAAGGGTATGCCGTTCCACATGAATGCATGTGGGTCCCTCATGAAGACTCTGGTGAATTCTTCAAAATTCAGTTTTTCTGAATAAAGATCTAAATCTGTAGAATTTGTTTTCCAGAAACAACAATATATCAGAATACCTTACCAATGCAGTAGTCTTGTTGAACAACCATGTAACACAACTAGTGTACATGTTTGAATGTGCACTGCAGAACCTTCTGTTAGTGTTGGTGGTTTTCTCCAGTGTTAGAGCGTCAAAGATTAAACAATCTTTATCGTCGTCTCATGTACAGTTCCAGAAAACTAAGAGAAAACTGCAAATTTATTTTTAAATCTGCATCCCTATGAGAATTATATCCTTACATGTGTTATTCTGCTTTATGAGGTCTTGATTAGTGATCACCTGAATCAAATTTTATTTTATTGGGAAAATAATAAAAAACACTGGTGTAATTTGACCAGTTGGATGGAAAACACTAAAAGGAGTTTGTCAGAGGTAATTGTTTACATTTTGTTATAGCGTAAAAGTGATTTGTTTTCTTTTAGTTATTCGAGTTCTCTGAACACTGTATAATTTCTCTTATCATTCTCTTTCTCATTGCTCTTATATTTAGAATTATTCTTTTATGTATTAATTAACATTATTATTTAATACATTTTAAATAATATTTTTATTAGGAGAAATATCGACAGTAGTTCTTAAAAACTAAGGCAAAGCAGTTCAATACTTTCACATCTTAAAGATAAAACCCGAGAAACTGAACATTTTTGCAGCAGTCTGGTGCTTGAGCTGTTTACAGTAGGACAAGACGACCTGGCTCCAGCTTTTACAGAGTACAAAAAGACACATACAATGCTCATATATAAATAAATTAGAAATCTAAATTCTAAAATAGCCAAAATAAAAGTGTCATTTTTTAACATCTAAAATTGGGTAGATGTTGCATCAGCATTGAAATGGAAACAGAATAATTTAATGTAATTGTGTGATTTATCTGTGCAAATGATCAGCATCAAAAATAAAGCAGCATAAGAACAGAACTCACCCTAAGACACACATTGTTAGATAATAATTGCTGTAATTTTCAATGTGTTATATGTATTTCAAACATTTATTCACAGAATTTGTGTTTAATTTAAACAAAAACATACAAATAATGCCCTTTGGAAAACTGCCATGCTGTCACTTGCATTAGTATGATATAACTTGATGCAATCAGTGCCATATGTTTTTACTACCCTTGGGTGGGTAAAATTACTAGCCTGTTAGTTTTTGTTTTCTCTGACTGAATTTAAATTACAATTGATGTTTTCATTATGAGGCTGACCTAATTAACCACAAAAAATTATCATTACCTTTTTCATAAAATAATTAATATTTTATGTGGTGTCTGTTAAACATGCAGTGAGGGGAAACATGTATCCATACACTTCAGTTTTTGTACTTCCAGTGCAAATTTCCACTTCTTCACTAGCACACAAATGAAGCCAGTTTAGACACATAATGCCTTTAGATTTTTGAAATTGACAGGGATGAATAAAATACATAAAAAACATACACAGATATAAATCATACACATGCACACGTATATACTAACATATATGTGTGTTATATATGTGTTTGTTTCCTATGTGTGTGTTTGTATGATTTATACATAAATCAAGTTCAACAGAAAACCACAGGCAATTCCACTCCTCCCTCTAGATTGGACAACAAAATGGGCCACACCCTCTGGCGCCATCCTGCTGCTGTATATTAGCGCTCTCTCTATGTGGCCCCATTGAGAAACAATGGGGTACCTGAATTTGATCTGAGGACTGTGACCTGATTTAACATCCTCATGCAGCTTCCCTGGTGGTGTGGATGGCTGGCACGCTCAGCCTGCTCGAGCTGGATGTAATTTCCACTGGAACAGATTAGAATAAGTGTCAATATTCCCAGTGAAGCTGCACTGATATTCTACATGATGAAATGTGGCTTTGTGTGAACTCAGAACTGTCAGTGTGCTTTCTCGATGCCTTAAGGAGAAATAATTGAAAATAGTCTAAACAATAAAAGCAAAAGAAAAATCAAGAAATCAATGAAAATTAGAATTCAGGCATCCAGGTTGTTTCTCTGACTGCTGGGATAGGCTCTAGCACCTCCTGCAACCCTGGGTAAGGATACATAGTTCAGATAATGGCTGATATTCTGATTAATATTAGCTCTTCTCATTTTCAACACATTTTATTTCTTTTTTTGAAAGATAAGACCAGTTTTCTAAAGAAAATGACAGATGTAACAGTGAAGAACTTTGTAATTACTGCTGCCCTATATGTGGCTGTGCATGGATGTTACAAAACCAACAAATCTGTGAATTCCTCCAGTGAGAAAAAAAGCAAACAAAATATACCCTGATCTTCAAAAGCTGAGCTTTTGTTTCTGTTACTGTGCCTTTAAGACAGAGAGCTGGAAATTGGCTGACCTGCACTGCAGTGCATTTTATAGCAACAAGGGTCTAAAACACATCTTATAACTACAGCATGATTGGGTAGCGGCACACTGATGTCAGCTGAAAAATGAGATAAATGTAAATATGTCAGTTTTGTGACAAAAGCTTTTTGAAAATGGCTGTTTTAGCTGGGGCTGTTTTAGCTGGGGGGTGATTATATGTATTGAAACTTATTTACTCAGTTCAGCCCTTTTCAATTCCAGAGACGAGATAAATAAACCCTTTAATGTATTGAAAGGCAGCGTAATATGAAACAGTATTGTGTGCACCATTCAGCCCGAAGATATTAATCAATGTTTTGAATAATATGAAATCAGTTCTGTTCCAGAGGACTATTGTAATGTGATGATAATATTCTGTAGGTCAATATATCATTACATTCATTGTATTTAATAACTGTTACTGTGTTTTATTATATAACTTTTCATAGTTCTAATAGAACTTTTGCTTGTCAATAACCTATTGACCTGAGTGTATATTTTAATGCACGCTGTATATGAATTTTAGAATGGGAGTGCAATTGAAACGGATTCATGGAATCCAGTATAGGCCAATGACTTTATTTTTTAAGTGTGTGAGAATGGATTGACTCTTTTGTAACTATGCATTGAAGATGTTCTTTTCAGTGAGGTCAGATGACAGATGTAGCAAATAGAGATGAGGCGTAAAAACACTGGAGGATTTCTTTAAATTAACTTTAATCATGTGTTTATAATTGAAACTGAAACTCTGTGCTTCTTCTCTTGATTTTCCCCTCACTCTTGGGTACACATTGTCCTATCTCACTCTTATATAACCAGCTGTGTCCAATATGAATATTATAATAATTACTCTAATAGCATAATTCTGAATATATGAGCCCCACTCCATTCAACTGACTTATGAATTTTATTCACTCAGTGGATGTAAATCCTTAAGGCTGCTCCACCAGCCAGACTGCAATAAGGAGAGTCTGAAAGGCCATAGAATGGATCTTACCTTTCAAGATCATCAGTAAAATTAGGTTTTGTAAGATAATGCAATGTAATATTGCAGAGCACCCCTTGTTCTCATCCCTGTCTGTTCCTTTCCTCTCTGAAAATCCATTTTATTATGCAGATCATTACAAAATTTTGAAATAGAAATGTCCAAGTTGCAGCTTTGAATATATATTACATTTTAAGCTTTGTCTTTAGTTTTTATTGATGAAATGTTATTATAACCAATTCTGATAATGCATGTGGACTTGCAGCCTATCATACTATTTTCAGCATTCAAGATATAAAGCCCTAAGAATGGATGTTATAGAAGGTAATTAAAATAATCTAAATCATAATCAGCTGTACTGCTAAGAAAATCACAAGGACAATGATTTTTCCCATAAAACATTAAGGTCTAATTCAATAGTCTGATACAGGTTACTGTTAAATTAAATCTCTCTGCTGCAGTTTTTCCCAGAATGTATTGAACTCTTTGAAGAAGATTATAACCACTTTTCATAAGCTCCCTGATGTGATTAATGAATTGTAAAATTAAGAAACGTTATTACTTCATTAATTATCATAGGCATTACTGAATTCCAGAGCTCATTTGCAATCATGACTGAAAATGTCATATAGATATAGTGCTTTGGAACACATTCATGCCCATTTTGCAGTCTGAAGTTCCTCCAATGAAGGCAGCTCTTCGCAGTATGCTTTGGCATAACATAAGATAACCCATTATTAGTCCCACAGGCGGGAAATTAGCATTCTAATGGCAGCAAGTGGACAGAACAAATAAAGAAATCAGAGGACGAAATGTAAAATCTGTATTACACAACAGTATAATATAAAAAGCACATGATACAAATAATACAAAGTTACAGACTTAGACGTTTGTGTCTAAGTATATGAATATATGTATATGTACAGTGCTCTGGGAGACACATAACTTTATTTCTAATTAATCGATTGTTACAGTAAATATATAAATTTAATTCCAAGGGCTCACACATAATAACTATGTGCAACAATAACTGGGTGCAAAATGAAACAGTCAATAAGTGTCTTGTGGTTCACAGCTTGTTAAAATCCAGAACACCTGTTTAATGAACTTGTTGAAGTCCATAACACCTGAATTATCTGGGGTAAGATGAAGGAGGAGGCTTGGAAAATAAAACCAAAGAAACTCATCGAACCCTGGGAGTCCTGCAAGAAGGCTTTCTTTGCCATTCCAGATGATTTCCACAACAAGTTATTTCGGTCATTGCCAAGACTTATAGTTGCGGTCCTCCAAGCTCATGGAAGTCATGCATGTTATTCATTCTTTTTTCCAAAGACCCATGATTTTATGTTCTGATGTTATAGTTGCATGTTTGTATATTCTAAATAATGTATATGTATAATTTCTACATTATTATTGTAAACGACAAGACTGTTGTCCAGGCAAAATTTGACCTTTCTGTCCTAATTAAATTATACAAGTCAATGAATGAGGCAACATTTTATTTTGGTATAATCTAGAAGGCTTTACCTTTCTTACAAGCCATTTCTGATCCCAAGTGATTAAAATCAAGTTATTATTTGTCGTTCCTACAACTTGATTAAGTGACAAGACTTTTGTCTTGCACTGTGTATTATAATATATACAGGGTGGATATACAGGGCGCATCAACATGTTTAGAGCTTATGCTCATGACTTGGACTCTTGACTTGGACTACGTGGGGCAAACTAGTTTGGTTGCGCAAGGTAAAAAAATAGGCAGTAACGCAGTGAGAAAGTTTAAATATGTTTATTATTTTACAATTGTGTGAGGATCGTTAAGTGACTTGGGTGTGTGTTGACTTACACAAAATTCAGTTTACATCACTGTTGAAGGAACTTGCCATCATTTGCAAACTAATAAGGTTTATTACCAAAAGATGTGGTAACTCATTACTTTATTAATATGTGAATTGACTGAATTAAATCAATCAGTGGTAAGAGTGTAAGTCTGTGCCAAAAACGTGAATGGGCTAGGGGAAGCATTAAAGCGAGGCAGTGATTTAATCAATAATCCCAGTTATGCACCTGGAAAATATTATTCTTATTATATTTAGATACTGTTTGTTTTTTTCTTAACCTGTTATCAATGCAAATAAAAAAATTTATTCACCAAACAAATTAGACTGTATGGAAAGTTTTGTGGGTTTAATGGGATACCTACATGTTACTGACCTTTTTTTTGCCCACGCTAATATAATTTGATTTCCTGAAATAATAGATGTAGTCAGTCATGTGTAAATGCACAGATTAACAAAACAAAGGTTTTATGAGAAGATAATAAAAAAGATAAATGCAGGATGATGTTCTGGGTTATGGGTCTGGGTGATGTCCTTCAGGGAAAGACAAGCAGATGAGGAGTTTAGCGAGGTCCATGCACTGGAGAGGCCAGTGGTGTGAGGAGAACCAGGCAGGGCAAGGTTTCATGGCAGATTGCTATACCCTAACTCTTATCACACCTGACAGTGTCTGTTTTCAGATCCAGCCACGCACTCGGCACACGCAATAGACTACTGGGCTGCAAATGGGGAGTGATAGGCTCTGACGAGTCACACCTCAGCCCTGTTTGTGTGTGTGTGTTTGCCAGAGCATAGACTGCCCACGGAGATATTTGCTACCAGTTCTAGCTGCCCTAGTTCTTCTCCATGGCTCACTCACTCCGCTAAATGCTTTTCTCCCCCTTGCAAGAAAGTGGATAGAAAGGGACATCAAATATTTTAGTTCAGGTAGAAAAATAAATGTTATTGTATGACAATGATTGTGAATAGTAAAGATAAAATACCGTTATATATTTCCCATCTACATTGTTTGTTTGATTCTTCTGAGCATGTAAAATTAAATAACTAAATTAATGATTGAATTTCATGCGCTGTTGCTAATAAGTCTACACAACCCCACAGGGCTTCGTCTGAGCATTTCCCAAAAGCATGCTCTCATTTACATTTTTGTGATGTCTGAGCATCTGAGTTTATGGAAAGAATTGAGAAACATTTAAATGGCATGACTTTGCAAAAATAAATGATTGCATCAGTGCTGAAAATCATGATTTGTGGAAAGCTAGAAGAGCAGATTTTGGTGTGAAAAATGGTTTGAAACTATAACTGGTAATTATATTTTCTTTGTGTTGCAATAGTTATTTATTTTTTATTCATTTTTTAATTCCAGAGGTTTCGCCGGGTATACGGTTTTCCTCCCATAGTCCAAAACTATATACACCAGGAAGATTATTCATTCGTTCATTTTTTATAACCACTTAATCTTTACTAGGTTCGTGGGTGTTCGGTACTTATCCCAGGGTCTATGGGCACAACGGCAGATATTCTGCAGATCAGGAGGATTAAAGAGGCTAAATTGCTTGTTGGCGCCCATACAAAAAATGTGTGTGTGTGTGTGTTTGTGTGTGTGCAATTGGCAAATTGTCTAAGATGTTCCTCTGCACTTCACTGTATGACTGTATGACTGCTGTTATAGGTTCCAGCACCTAAAATATCCTCTATTTGCAGTGCAGACCTTCATGGGCAAACCTTTTTCCATTCGCAGCCCCATGTGCAAGTCCAGTGTCAGCCTAACTGTGACATGTCAGCTGTACTTTACAGCATAAAGTGACTAAACTTCACCTCAACTACATATTGTCCAGTCATGGCCTAGCAATGGTAGCTAGGTTCAGCAAGCCTTCCGAACTTTACATTGTGTTGTATATACTTGTAAATCTGATGGGATGCAGTTTTTAAGGAAATGAAACTGTAACCATTTTCTGAACTGGCACGAGAAGAAAGTGTGGAATAAAAAATTACCAATTAAACCCAAAGTCCAGAATAATAATTATGGTCAACCAGCACACATGCTAAATGTTATTATAATACTTACAATGGTATATTTACCTCACCTGATGTTTGTTTATCATATCATACAGGGATTGCTGTTTGATGAGGTTCCTCACTTAAATTTTTTTATTGCTATTATTGTTACTCTGACAAATGTTCCATAACTTGCAGATTTCTTTATCCTGTTTAATAACATTTTGGCTTTTTCACTCCAGTAATGACTAGGAATTTCTGGGCTTAAATCCTTCTTTGCAACTTAATATTTTAATTTTTGCTAAGACAACCGTAGCCAAGAGGCGTGGGGCTTTGAAAATTGGGGTGTGGGCAAGGCAAATGCCTTTGATACAGTAAACTAATCTGAAAGTAGTCTTCAGGCCCAGATGTGATCTTGTAACATGAACACCTGAAGAAACCTCGTAGTGAGAAAAACTTTAAATTATTAAGTGATGGGAAAAATTGTCATCTGTGAACACAACACCGCATGGTGTGAACAGCATAAAATTCATTCTATGCATTTAACTCATTCACCAATTCATTCAGGGCCAACTCCCTAACCATTAGGCCACCGGCTGCCCTAGTCTTCCAGGTTAATAATGTCTTCCAGGTAATTCGGACATAAGAGCGCACTCCTGAGTGAATTCAAAATGAATGGGTTGGAAACGTATGAAGTTCTAAACTAATGTGTGTTTCCCAAAGTTGTCACATCTTGCCAGCTAATGCTAACAGCTATATAAAAGTCTATGTGTGCCACAATTTATTTTTGCTCTTGTGAAGTACTTAGCTAGATTTGTTTTCTTCTCTCGTGCTTATGTTACAGACATTCATTTTGGGTCTAAACTTTAAGTTTATGGACATGCTTCTTGGCATTACAGGATTAGGGATGCATCAAACAAACTACATTCCTAATGGCTAACTAAATATGAATTTTCAAGGCATTAATGTACACAGAACAGATTAAACTGTCCAATATATTGTAAACAACTCGTAGAAAAAGGCAGCAAATATGTAAATAACATGTGACAAATGACTTTATATAGTGATGACAATGCAGCATATGAAACTACTGTATATAAGATGTTAAAGTAGTCAACTAGTGGAGTAATCAAATCTGTTTTTTAACAGCACAATCTACCTCCCATGTTGCACATTATGTTGCATGCAACTTGCAACTAGTTACGTAAAAGGTGCACCATGGTTAGCTAGTCTACATTTCCTGAAATCTTTGCTTATGAGTTGATCAGTTCATATGTTCATCCAAAAAGGCTAAATGATACTTTAATGCTCAGCATGAGCTGTTTGAAAACAATAAAAAAGAGCAAGGGCAAAAGGCTTGCAGAACATTGCCTGGAAGTGGAAAGGGCTTCAGTTGGTCTTCTCCGAACATTTTAGTCTGTCAGATAAAGGGTGGTTAGTGGCGGCGCTGCCTCTGCCTCGGAGTCGGGGCTGTGTGCAGGAGGCAGAGCCCAGCGCTGTCACACTCACCCATCACACAGCCCTACTCTAAGACACACTGACAGCCAGGAAAAGAAAGCATCCCAGGTCCATCAGAGCTTCTGATTCATTGCAGCCTGCAGTGCTGGCCTGTCCCAAAATCGCCTTTGATATATGGTAATCACAGTGTGTGTGATTGTGTGTGTGTGTGAGTGTGTGTGTGAGTACTTCTTCTTCTTTTTTGGCTAATTTGTGCATGTCTGTTCTTCCGTGTTGTGTGTGTGTTTGTATGTGCACTTATTTGTCTTTTTGGCAAATGTGTACATGTCTGTGCCTCTGTGTTTTTGCCGTACGTGTGTATGCTTGTGTGTGTGTGTGTGTGTGTGTGTGTGTGTGTGTGTGTGTGTGTGTGCTACCTTGTTCTGCTTTTTGGCAAATGCGTGTATGGCTGTGATCTATGCCTGCATGTTAAGCTTGTTGTTTTTTATGTGTTGTCAGAAGGAGAAAGAGAGAGAGAGAGGGTATGTAAGCATGTGACTAAACATGTGTGCACATGTCCATGCATGTGTGTGTGAGTGTGTATATGTATTGTTTGAGAGATCTCGCACAACCCGTTGCTATCAGCTTGCCACCAGTTTGTTAAAGTATGTGATGGATGTAGCACAACTGCAGTAGGAGGGTGTCATTCAGAGGCACCAACACAGATTTAGTTGCGTGAAAAACATGTTTTGGTTTGCAAGCATTTGTATGTGTGTTTGTGTGTGTGCATGTGTGTGGACATTTGCATTTGCATGCATTAGTATGTAGACGCTTGCATGCGTGTCGGTTTTTCTTGTGGAACCTAAAGGCAAAGTGAGTTATTCTGTAGCTCAGAGTGGTTTGAGCCTCTGCTGTCTGTGCCTTGTTCTTCACCTGAGTGTGTGAGTGCATCGGTAATGAAGTGTGGACCAGCCCCTGGCCTGCAGTCAATGAACAGTAAATGCACACTGGCAAAACTGACACAACTCATTTCCAGCTCAGACCCTCCGAGCCCAAAGCTCTAAATCCGCAGCCCTGCAGAACGGCTATTTGAGTCACAGAGGGACACAGTGCTGCTCATATAATAAAATATCTCACTGAACACGCTTTATATTTCCAAAAAAGACATTGTTGGAGCTGTTATTTTCTAAAGAAAGAAATACTGATGACTTTAAACAGACAAAATAAGTGTAATTGAAACATCAGTTTCTTTTCATTTCATATAAGGAGAAATATTTATATTTGCGACCAAATGTCAAGTCACATCTTTGGAACCTTCTTTAGATTTTGCATTTTTGTCTCTTCATCAGTTCTTCATATGTTGACTCTTTATAGAATATTCTTCTTACTTTTGATGTAATATTTTGAAAATGCTGCTTGTCCTTTAATTTGTGGACACAGTCAATAATGAATGGACCAGTTGTATTTGGAACTAGACCTTGTTTCAATAAAATACTAAACATATCATACACTTTAGATGAATCTATTAACATAAAATGTCTGTTGTGTAGTCACACTTGTGAACATTGTTGCAGCCTACAAAATATATGTGCAGCATGTAGCAATATATCTGGTGTGTTCCCATATGGGATACAATATATCTGTGCATTATGTAAAGTAAAGTAAAGAGTCCCATTACAGTCAAAACATTCCACAGCACACAGTGTGAACCTTGCTCAAGGGAGTGTTGTAATTCAAATTTAAAGCTTGTTGTACTGACATCTTATGGCTAATTTGGCTGGTAAATACCATCTATATGCCACTTTAAACCAGCTACAATAAGCCATTTACACTGGCATGCGTTGGCTGCTGAATTTTTAAATGTAAAGGTTTTTTTTTTAAGCTTAAGATATTTGAAGAAATATCAGTATCATGTGGTGAAATCTAGATGTGCAATAGTACTGACCAAAATCCAAATATATGAGCAATATATGTGAACTAATTAAAAGAATTATGCATACACATAACACACACACACACACACACACATATATATGAGTGATATATATATATAATTTATATATAATTTATAATATATACAGTGGGGAAAAAAAGTATTTAGTCAGCCACCGATTGTGCAAGTTCTCCTACTTAAAATGATGGCAGAGGTCAGTAATTTTCATCATAGGTACACTTCAACTGTGAGAGACAGAATGTAAAAAAAAT
>JBBKCR010000128.1:24683562-24706421 GCA_037577295.1 Ladigesia roloffi | reverse complement strand
TCTTCCTTCCCATTTCTCTTCCTGTTATCTCTATCTCTGGCATAACATCTCTCCTCCCCCCTCTCCATTTTTCTTCTCTCCGTCTACTCTCTCTGTTTGTATGTCTGTCACTCTCTCACCCTGCTCTTTTTTCTCTCTCTCACCCTCTTTCAGTCTCTCTCTTTTTCTCCTTATCTTTTCTCTCTGTAATCTCTTTCTACCCATTTCTTTCTCTCTCTCTTTCTTTCTCTCTCTCTCTCTCTCTCTCTCCCTCTCTCTTTCTCTCTGTTTCTCTCTCTGTTTTTCTTTCTGTGTGTGTGCCCCCCCCATCTTTCTCTCTTTTGCTCTTTCCCTGTTTTTTGTGTGGTTACCAGCGGCAACCGTACAGAGAGGTGCATAGTGCAGGTGTGTCAGAAATACAAATGTTGTTTGTGTGTGTATGTTTGTGTGTGTTACACAGGAATCTATTCTGAGATACTTATATCCTGTATGTGTGTGAATGTGGTCATGCCTTTACAGTTTTCATTGAGAGCTACGTATCACATTATTCAACAGGAATTATTTTATTTTCAGATAAATGCGGAAAAACACTTTTGAGCCCCTCGGTCTGTATGGTGAGCCTCACATTCAGTTTACTGAGCTTATTTATTCTTCATCCAGTGTCACATTGGCCATTTTATCTGATATTTAATATAAATATGCCCATTTAAAACCATTTGCAATCTGTTTAGAGGTGTAGTGCTCTTAAGGTTAAGCTGAATACAAAACTGGGATTTTAAAAATCATGACTGTACATAAACCCCAATTTTTTTAAATGTAATGTCATGACTTCACAGATTTGTCCATCTCTAGAAAGTCTTGACTCCTGACTGTATCACTGTGCACTTGCCTGTTTACCAATCATTGAGAGAAATCTCTCAGTCCGCTCAGAGACCCTTCTCGATCCCACTTGTCCCTCAGAAATATAGTAGTAACCCTTTTACATGTCACCATATAAGGCCTCAGATTACTTCAAACTACTAATGAATTCATATTTGTGTATTAAACATGGCGTATTTAGTGCAAAACATTTTTTGTATATTCTCCAGAGTTTTATGTTGTGTTAATCATATTATCATTCTTATTTACAGCAGTTTATCATGTGCAATAGTATGTGCATTTTCTTACTGGGTGCTAAATCATGTCATCATGGGCAAAAACATCATGCATATGTGCAAGAGTCCCACCATGTGAATATCATTACTTATGTCAATATTACTGATGTACAACTGATCTTTATTACAGCGATAACAGACCCCTAACCACCCCTGTTCCTCATAATTCACTTAACTGTAAGTTATTTATGTGTAATGTTTACACCACAGCATTTGTGTATACAGCAAAGTATATTTGTGTATAAAGCAGATTTTCTTTTCCAGAAATTTATTTTGATCTCTATTCTTTATATTATTTTTGTCTCTGTGTTTTCATCCTGGATCAATAAACTTTTATAAATCTGATTCTGACTGCTCACTATCTTCTTTTTTCCATTTTTTTCCGTTAGTTTGGGACTGTTGTTGATTGTTATGTGACTAAATTACTATATTTGTTGTAATCCATCCATGCAGCCATTATCCAAGCCACATGTACCAACCAGGCTCCTGTAAACTGTTCCAGTCATTACAGGGCAAAAGAAATGACCTGGACAGGTTGCCAGTCCCTTGCAGGTTAGACACACACAAACACACTTCCTCTCACAGGTTTCCCCATTCCAATGCCACATAAAGCTGAGTATTTTCAATAATCTTTATTTGTACATTTTCTTAATAACATGACAATCGTGCTTTATCATATGACACCATTTAAATACATATCCTGCGTAGATTATGTTGTAGGCAGTTGAACAGTTAAAAATATACAAAACAATAGTATTTCTTACTAGACATAAATTCTATTTGTTATAACCATTTTTAATAATCATCGTCACTTCTCATAATTTCCATAATATATGTGCTTCGGTTTCTGAGATCAAAATATTATTGCAGAAAACAGCAACTCTTTTTCAAATGTTTTAACATTTAGACAATAACTTCAAATGTAATACAGACATTCACAGTTACATGTGTTACACGACACAGTTTTACAACAAAGTTTCCAGAGAAAACTGTGGTAAAGTAAGTAACTTTTTGTACAAATTTCACAGGACATAGCCGTTTCACATTTCGTAGGTGCTTTCCTCCTCAGAGTAAACATGTTTCGAATGACCAAAATGCATTTCGCGTGTAGCTGCCATAGACGATCGCTTTATCATTGTCTTAACACGCCGTGGAATACGGGCCCACAGTCAAAACAGAACACACTGTGTATGCAGTCGTGTGCAATAGCCTAGTTTGTCCACACGTTGTTGAGAGACACATTTCTATGCTTTTAATGTACAGTCACTGATTATTTAAAAAAATGTTTTGTTCAGTTTTAGTTCAGCTAAATATACAAAAGCAGTGCTGTAAAATCTGCTGGGAAAATTGCCAAGTTAAAGAATGTGTCATTATTTTCACTTATAATCAAGAAAACAACAATTGACCAGGAGGTTTAACATTTTGCATACGACTGTAGAGCATTTATTGGAAAATATTCAGTTTCTTAATGTGCATTTTTAACTTTGTGCTTTCAGATTAAAATATGTTTATTATTGTTTAATGTGACTTTTCTCAGCCTGCATTTCTAAGTGTAAACCAGGGATGTTGACCTGGCTTCCTTTTGGGCCGCAGCACTGCAGACCGCTTCTTAAACACCTCTGCCTCATCAGCAAAGTCTCTCTGGGGTGAATTCAGAGTCTTAGAATAGGGAAAACACTGATTTCTGCAGAGTTGTGACCCAGCAGGAACCAAGTTTGACACTCCTCGTCTTGTAAACTGTCAGAATGTAAAATTTTACAGGCGCTATCTTTCTTTTTTCCTCTTTTTGTTCACAGATAAGGTCTAACATTTTGGCACATGAATGAATTACATTGGCACACTCAATCTTAACGCATCTGTTAATCTCCAGTCTGTTTTGGTCCTCAGTCGTTGAATTACATGCTCAGAAACGTTTAGCTCTCGTTCGCTGATTTGCGGTAATTCAGAGATTCAGACGTACCCATATTCCTGATAAGAAGCACATACGCGTAAACAGGACTGATATGACAGCACTGGTCGACAGGCAGATGCTGACACTAAAAAAACCCTGTGGGTTGTTTTTGTTTTTGTTTTTTTTTTACTTTTCAAGTTCCATACTTTTGTACCCTGTCCTCTGCAACCTATACACTGCATGGCATAGATACGTTTTTGCTTTAGTCTATGATTTTGGTCCTCGATCACAACATTAAATGTACAAAACATCCTAAAAAGAATTCTAAAAATGGTTTAGATCACATACAATTAGTATTTCTTCTTCTTTTTTTTCTTCCAGCAAAAGAAAATAAAATAGTAACAGTCTCTCTGACAAAAAATATCGAAACGACAGATAATGGGTCACCCAAGGGCTCTTCTAATTCAAATTTCTTTGTGCTTTAGACTTCAAAGTAATACCCGGCCCCTCCTTTTTTGTTCTAAAGTAGAGGCATGGGGGCCGCTTGCCAGACTCTGTTTGTTTTGGATTAGCAACAAGAGGCGTGTCGTATGACCCGATATTTGATGTAATCTTGCTTTCTCGTTGATAAATGTACTCCTTCTGTGTGCTTCTGAGCGATGCAAACTCTTTTGTACCTCACCAATGTAGCTTATGCATCACTGCACTGTGCTTTTGACTGAATTCACAGTATTAACGTGTTAGAGACAGGTTCACTCGCATACAGTATGATGGATTTTTTTTGTGGAATTTTTTTCTTTTTTCCTCTTTTGACACCAACACACTTTGCTTTTACATTAAGAACACCTACCCATGGCTTGGGTAGGTTTTGTAAATGTGAAAGTCAAACTGTCACACATATATATTTTTGTAACGATTGAGTTGGATCATGTTTGGCCCCTGGAGGTAGATGATTCTATTATTGTATAAACATGGAAGTCCTCTGTATTGTTCATCTTTGATTGCTCTCAGCTTGGGCTTTAGACGTTGGCGTCTGCATTGACGAGGTTGGCTGGGGTGGCGTTATCGGCCTGCTGCTGCTGCTGCGGTTGGGGCTGTTGGGGTTGTTGAGCTTGCTGCGGTTGCTGCGGTTGCTGCTGTGGCTGTTGTTGGGGCTGTTGAGCTTGCTGCGGCTGCTGCGGCTGCTGCGGCTGCTGTGGCTGCTGCTGCGGCTGCTGCGGTTGCTGCTGCGGTTGCTGTTGTACCTGCTGTTGCTGTGCAGGTTGCGGCTGCTGCTGCTGTTCAGGCCCATTCTCCTGAGCCTGAACCTGGGCCTTCACCACCTTTGGAGGTTGCAGCATTATCCTGATTCGCTGCAAGGATACATCAAGTGTCACATGGTGCAGATCTTTCCTAACTATGGCTTACCATTAACCCTTAGAATACGAGCAGAACAAATCTGGGCCAGAAGTGTTCAATTGCCCTCATATAACAAAATAAGCTTTTACTTGGAAGTTTCCCCAGTTTGTGTTGATGCTCAACATGTCAGATATCATGCTGAGTTTTGTTTGATGTTCCTATGTCACGCAGAAGATTTAAATTAAATAGATGCTGTGTTTAAAAAATGGCCAATTTGTAAAAAAAAAAAAAATGGTCTCAGAAACAAACAAACAAACAAACAAAAAAACCAAGATATTTGAACCTGGAGCAACTTTCAGGATAGTTTCCACTCACAAGTAGGTGGGAAAACCCACAGAGGGAGGGGTCCTGAGAGTGGCCAAGTGGGGTGCGCCCAGTGAAAAAGCAGTGAATCGCTACTGTTTAGGAGAGCAAACACTACTTTTAGACTGTTTTATTTTTTGCAGTTAGATTTTGCTAATGTGCTCTGGGTTCTAAGGGTCAACTAACTTGCTGGTAAAGTAAACAGTTAACTACTATAACAGTTTCTAGTAGTTTCTAGTGGTTACTAGTAATTAACGATAAGTTACTGTTTTAGTATTTTTATCCTGGCATTCATGTATATAGCATAGTGTATTTTGTATAGAGTATTTTCTGCTGAGATGTTATTGGATTTATTTTAGACATTATATTTAATATTGGTCTTGTCTCTGTTTAGTATTAGTTATAGCATAAACAATCAATAAAGTTTTCTGATTCTGATATGACTGAAAACAGCTGAGATAGTGTCTGGTTTACCTCCTTATATGTTCCCTTCATGGTGAGAAACATGTAGACCATGTAGCCTGGAATGAGGACCATAGAGGACAATGCCATGAGCCAGCCCACACCCTGCCCCCACGCTGGGAACACGTAGTTGTTCATGGTAAGGGGAACCATTTGGACTGCGCTGAAGAGAAACACTCCCTGAAGGAGAGCAGACGACATCATGGATTTAGAATCTGGTCAATAAGCTTATTTACACAATGCCTTTGTAAAGCTCCAGTGCTAAGCCAACAGAAAAGCTGGAAAAGATTGAAAAAAATGAAGTGCACTGAAAGGTTTTGATGCTCTTTATGTTTGTTTACGCTCTTTGAATTGTAACAGCAGTGGGTTAATTCAATAGAAGAAATATTTTGAGAAGGATCAAGGCTTTCAGCTGGATCCATGGTGCCTCCAAAATAGGTACATTTGACACGGTTCCAGAGCAAATGTGAAGGTTGCACACAAACTGATTCTATAAGGGAGGATAGATAAGATCAGTCCTATGGAAAGCCTGTCTTAAGACCAATGGAATATATCAGGATTATCATTAGGCCTGTGCATCTTAAAGCTCAGGATGTTTTATGAATAACCTGGCATTTAAAAAATAGTATTCTGCAAAAATAGCCCAGATAGAGTTTTCTGTCATCCCAAACATACACAAAATGACTGCCCTGCTGCTTTCACAGAGATATGGTGACACTGCTGAGACGAGCTGCCCCCTCTTCCTCTCAAATTCAGATTTCGAAGTC
Source organism: Ladigesia roloffi (assembly GCA_037577295.1). NCBI lineage: Eukaryota > Metazoa > Chordata > Actinopteri > Characiformes > Alestidae > Ladigesia > Ladigesia roloffi. Next base: position 24,700,467 of record JBBKCR010000128.1, on the reverse strand, counting down.
CACCATTCAGCATCTTCTTCATTTAATAATCATTATGATTCTAGATTGCAATTACATTTGTCAAAGGGGCATATTGCATTATATGTCAAAAACTGTTTTACATTTCGGGCTAAAACAAATAAATTTTAGTTTTGTCTATAAATGTATATATATTTTTGGTTAAATCATTTAGCAAATAAGTATTAACTACTTGTGAAAAAATAAAACACACATTTCAGATGCCTCCCTTTACTAAATACCTTTTAGCCACTTGTTTAAGCTAACACTAAACATATGTTTCAGGAAGGCACTAGAAGGTATGGTGAAAATTCCATTGTTAACCCAACCTTGGTTTATGGTTGAAAAAGTGACTAATGGAGTCACATATTTTGATTAAATATATATTGAATAATAGCCTAAATCAACTTCAATTTGTGGTTCTCCTTTTGCTGTAACTCTAGAACCTTGTTGATTACAGTATATTATTTATTTTAATTGACTGGATCACATGCTTAAGATTCATAACTATTAAGCGTAAACCAAATCTACTAACAACGGTTGTCATTAGTAGTGTAAAACTATAGTACCATTAATATTGCTAATTACTCATTTTAAGCTACAGGCTAAATGTATTGTGGGGTCACCAGTGAGCCCTCGAAATTCAATAAGTTGAAAACAGATCTTCGATTAGATGATTTTCTGTTTTTTTTTATAAGAGGCCCAAGAACTGTTGCTTTGAAACTGATTTGATATGTCCACTAACATTCATAATATGTCCCTGAGGAACTCGCTTTCTCAACTGTCTTCAGGTGTCCAAAGATATTATTTGTTACTGGGTTTGTATTTTGCTATTAGATTGAGATCAGGTTTGCTCAAATTTTACTTACAGCCACAATCAAAGGAGTGAAGAAGACCCAGCAGAGTTTCCACCATATGCAGGGCTTGTATCCAATCATCTCCTGGATGTTATCGTAGAACTTGTTCACACCTAAATTGGCAAGAAATCAGATAGGACACTTAGAATTAGCCACATTCAGCTGTTAAGCAGAACGCCCAAAGACATGCTAACTGAAGCTTTGTTACACAACAGATCTTAATCCATCTCAAACATGCTCTGAAGCTGTACTTGTTCTCCTGCTGGATACAGTCCTAATTCAGACTTTTTACTGCTCTTTAGTACTGGTGAAGAGATAGAACAAAGATATCTCCTTATGTGTGTGTGTATGTATTACCAAGAGAAGAAAGTACTGTAGCAGGGTGTTCTGTAACACTTCAAGGTCATCATGTAACTCACCGTAGCACCAGGAGATAGAGATGCACTCAAAGAAAACCAGGAAAAGGAGACACATTCCACTTGCAGAGTAGTAGTCAAAGAGTTTGAATACATAGAGGCCACCCTAACAAAAATAAACAAGACAAGTGAATAAATGAGACCAGTTTTTCAAAAAAGTCTTTGCAGGCTTCACTCTTAAAAAGTGTTTTCCTTAAAATGGTAATTGGCTAAAACATATGGTTACAAGCACATTATGGAATGGTTTGGGAACTACTAAATGGAACCAAAAATTATAATCTGTCATTATTATGTAATAATAAGGAAAAATTCCTTAATTCCTAAAATTTCATAATTTTGAATAGTAGAGGTCTAGATTAAATTTATGTATGAAAATCTTCTACAAAAAACACTAAAAGCCTACATACAGAAAAAAAAACTTCAGGTCTAACACATTGAAAACATAAATTTACATTATTTAATGATAGCAAATGAGCAACAGATTACCTGTGTGATATTAGATAGGCCGATAATGTAGGAGACAACGCACACACATGCAATGAAGATCTCTCGTCTTTTCCTCAGAGCCCTTGGGAACTCATCCACCAGGGCAGTGATGAAGCCCTCCACAGTGCAAAACTGGAGCCAATGTGAACAATGGTTAGGAAAACAGAAATTACTTTTTTCTTACAGATTATAAAGAACTGGTCATTGCTAGCTGTCATGCATTATTAGCCATTCTAGCAGATTTTTCCAGCTATTCCTGTGTGTAAGGATGAGATAATGTAACCCTATATTAGACCCATGGGTAATAAATTTGCATGCAGTAAATTACAAGAGGAGAAAGTAGAAGCAACATAACTCATTGAATAATCATGCACAAATAAGCAACTGTCATTAGAGCTGTTTGTGTTTGCTAGTACCAAATTATCATTTTTATATACATTAGGGGCAATGGTCCTCTGCATTTAACTTAATCAACAGAATGAAGCAGTGGGCAGGCAACATTGGGGTGCAGTGAGTACAGATGATATCTTGCTCGGGTGTACATCACTGGTGTCACTGGCAGTCATGGGATTTAAATCCTTGAGTTTCTAATCACAGGGGCAGCTTCCTAAAAATCAGGCCCCATTTTAATGCAACTGGACAACTGGCAATTTTTGTACTCGGAATCTATTTTTAAAAGGCTGCAGGACAGGAGCACCATGATGGACAGACAGTGAGGTGGTGGATATTGTGTGCTGTTCTAGTGCACAAAAGCTACTTTACAAAACTCCTCACTTAAATATCACCTTCCATGTTTGGAGGGGAAAACTGTGTTGTGTTCTGTTTACTAGTCTGTTCAATCTCTTAATAGGAAACAAGGAAACAATAATGTGCAAAAATACCAGTACTGTAATTCATGATGAATAAATTGTGAAAGAAAATCAAGTACTTGATTGTTTATATGCTCGCTTGCTCCAGCATTTCAGGTCCAATTCTACATTTTTCGAATCTGTTATGCCAGTAAGGACCGGAGCCAGATCGTATTTTGCAACTAAAGATTAAATTAGTAGCTACTGACAAATTTTAATTAAAAGATCGGTCTAACATGTTTAAGTGATTAATTCAGTTAACAATTGCAGATTTTGGCAGGCTTTGATGGATTGATTCATTTTTATTTTGTAGAGTAATAAAATTGCATTGCTTTGATCGTTACTAAGGTGCATTTTGTCTAAGTCTGTCTCTATTTTAAGCATAACTTAATCAAATGCTGCTCATTAATTTCGGCCTTTGTGTAATTTCAGTTTGACTACACGTGAAATTTTAAAACCGTATTTCTTTCTTTCCGTTGCCTGAGGAATCTTGTCAGAGGAAATAGTATCTATCTAGTGCAGATTCTCAAGCCAGCGGGGAGACAAAAATAGCACAAAAAAGCATGGTGTGCAAAAAATTGCATGAATAAAGTCAAAGAAATAAGAACACCATCGAGAGCTCTGACAAGACCCAAGGCTCAGTGCTCTAATCAAGGTAATGCAAGGAGACTACAAACATTCTTGTTGTTCCATGTCTGGCCACTAGGGGAGCTGAACCAGCAAGATTCTGCAAACCTTCATGGCTGCTCAGAGGATTTGTCCAGATACGTTGCTTGTTTACACCTGTTTTCTAGGTCAGAACTTGAATTTGTTATGGTAAATATTCTCACCTGGCTGTCAATCCCCAGCATCAGTAGCATAGAGAAGAAGAGGATAGCCCACAGTGGTGAGATGGGTAACTGCGTCACTGCTTCTGGATAAGCTAAGAATGCCAGGCCAGGACCTGTATAAAAGGAAAATGGAGCACTGAAGCCTGAACAAACAGATTTTAGCTGTATCATTGTAAATTCTTGAGATTTTCTTCAAAATAATGGGATCATCACTGGTCAAGTTAAGCTATATTTGGTCACTTAACTGCAGCATAATAGCTAATCGGTGCATTACCTGATGCAGCTACATCAGCTATAGGTCTCTTTGTCACATTGGCCATGAAGCCCACAATAGAGAAAATGACAAAACCAGCAAACATACTGGTGAAGGAGTTTATGCAGCACACAATGATCGAGTCTCTGTGCAAAAAGAACACAAGGATGGATATTAGATGTTTCATAACTGACCTGGCGTTCAATATAATAACAAGTAAAGAATTCATTATGTAAGCAGTGGGTACCCAGATGAGAACTCAGTGGTTTAATTTCATGGAAATTCAAGGCAAACATGGGTTTTGTTTATTCATGTCCTCATACATTAGTCAGTTGATGAGTCTTTAATTACAGTCAACAATGCTGAGCACAATTAAGGCAAGTGTTAGAAGCTGGTGGTGAGTATTAAGCCTAAAGGGTCTGCTGAGGCCCAGTGCTTAAAAATACTATTAAAGTCCAACTGCAGTGACCAGAACGAGATCTCTCTGGATTAGGATGACTGTACCTGTAAACATTGTTATTAAAAGTGTTGTAGCTGCCAAGAGCAATCAGAGACCCCAGACCCAAACCATATGAGAAGAAAATTTGAGTAGCAGCATCCAGCCACACCTGAGGAAAAAAGAGAAGAGAAGAGAATATAAGAGAAGAGAGGATAAAGGGAAGACGAGGATGAGAAAAGGGAAAGGAGAAGATAGAAGATTAAATGAAAGACATAAGAGCAGGAGAAAGAGAGAAAGGAAGAGAAGAGAGAAGAAAAGAAGAAGAAACAAGAAAGGGAAAGTCAAGAACAGAGATAAAGGAGACAAATGAAGAATAGATAAAGATAAAAAAGACGAAGAAGCAAAGAGCAGATAAGATTAAGGAAATACGAGAAGAGAAGAGAACAGAAAAGAGAAGAGAAGAGAAGGGATAGGAGCAAAGAAAAGATTAAAGAGATAATTGAAGAAGATTTGGTGCATAAAATAAACAAAGTGCAGAAGAGATGAAATAAGCAAAGGTAGAGAAGAGAAGAAACAAATACTCATTTTGTGAGCCACAAGGTGTGACCTTCATGTTTGATGTATTGCTAGTTTGTTTTTTGGTTGATTTGTTTGCTCTGTTTGTTTACTGTAAAATTACCTCTGACTCTTTGAGCTTCTCAAAATCGGGCGTGATATAGAACATGATCCCCTCTTTCGCTCCTGGCAGAGTCACCCCACGGATGAAGAGAATGAATAACATGAAGTAGGGGTACGTGGCAGAAAAGTAAACAACCTAGAAAATACAATATACATTTTTTGTGACTGTTGCAGACCTTTTAAACTATTTCATTGCATTTAATAACTAGATGAAATGTATTTATTAAACATTACCAGACTGTCAGTCAAATTAGTAGTTATGAACAGAGAGAAATATGAGATATAGTATCCTGGATTCTATCTACTCTAGCTGTATATAAACCACATGCAAACAAAATGAGCCAGAAGAGACATGACTTCGTATCAGGCCCTTTAGATTTAATACCATTATATTATCTTCTTTACAGTTTCTTGCAACATTTAAGTAACACATTGACATCAACCAGGGAAAGCTCTTACCTTTCCAGTCCAGCTAACACCTTTCCAGATACAGAAGTACACAAGGACCCAAGCAATGGCAAGTGTTATTGCTAAATGCACACGAATCTGGCCTGGCTTTTCCAAGCCATCAGTCATATCATGCACGTTGCGTCTGTGATAACACATAGCACAAGATCCATCATCAAAAGATAAATTCCACTTCAGAAACTACTGTTTTCTCATTATTTTTCAAGTTATTTGATGAGAAAAGCAAACTCTTGCAAGATCTTACTCCCAAAACTCCATCACTGCACTGGTGAAGTTGGTGGTGTCTGGAATGCTGTAGTTCGTGAAGCATTTTTCCGTGTTCCATGGATTGTTGCATGATTTCCATGGAAGATCCTAAAACATAATAACATGCTGTATTTGTTGTTGTTTTTTTTGTCTTGGTGTCTGTTGTTTGTGTCTATGAAAAAAAGTACTTACAGTCGTAAACGAGTTGTACAGGTAGTACAAGGCCCAAGAGATGATCACTATGTAGTAAATGTTTAGCCAGAAGGAGAGGACTGCAGCAGCAAGTCCAACACCTGGGGTGAGAACACGCATAATTACACAATTCAGAGTGCATCCAGGCTTTCACTAAGATGTAGTGAATGTTTTATGACAGGTTGAACACAGATGCATGGCAAAAGGCCTTTGGGTCGAATTAGCGCCTACGGTGTTCAACACCTTGTTTAGACTCATGTGGACATTAGTGGAACTGCATGCATCAAAATGTAGGAATGCTACATTTTCTGGACAAACTCACTCTTTACAACAAAAGTTGTTGTAAATCGTTTTTATGAGTGATTTTTGGTCTCTTTTTGACAATTTTTGGTCTCTTAAACTCGCAATGTAAAGAACAAAAAATGTGGAAACCAGTTTGAGACCACTTCTTCTTAAAGAACCATGTTTGAATAATAGATTTGTGAGTATTAATCACCTCAGACAAATGAAAGAAACCTCGGGTGATTTTTCTTGTAAAGAACTAAATGCTCAGACTGGTGACATTTCATGATGATTTTCATGACTTGGCCCAGCAAATGTGTCTATCATCAGGCTTGGGGTCGGAGCTAATGGTCTGTAAGTGCATTTTGGATATCATATAAAGAAAATAGAACGAAAACATAAAACTAGAGAAAAGAAGAAGAGATTATGCCTTTGGACTTTTGGTACACATAAACATAAAAGCATCCAGACAAAACTGGACATATGGATCTATGATCATCTCTTGGAGAAAAAGGTTTCTTCTGTAGAAGTTACTAAAGGGTTCTTCTATTGTTTTTCTCCATCATTTTTTCAGCACCATACATTTTAATACTGTACCCTAATATACCTTTGGATATTATATGTTTAGACACTATACCTGTAAGACACTATACCTTTGAACATCGGAGCTAGCTTCCACACTCCTAGTCCTCCAATGGACGTGTACTGTCCCAGGGAGCATTCGAGCAGAAATAATGGCACCCCGGCGAATATGAGAGTCAGAAAGTAAGGTATCAAGAAGGCGCCTGAGGTGGTGAAAGACAAGAACAGGGTGTTTGGGATGCCATATTGAGGCACCAATCAATTCTTGTTATAACTATCAAACCCAGGACATTTTTTTGGTTCCACCAATCAAAGTGAACTTACCTCCTCCATTTTTGCCACACAGGTAAGGGAACCTCCATACATTGCCCAGACCGATGGCATAGCCAACACATGACAGCAAGAAATCAAACTTTCCTCCCCACGTCTCCCTGTCTGGCACGTCTTTCTTCTTTTTCTTCAGCTCCTCTTTGCTGTCTTCTGCTTTGGGTCTGTCATTGGTGGTCACCTCGTTCAGCTCCGTGACTACCTGGCCGTCTGTGCTTTTGGTGCCATTGGTCGCCATCTCTCTGGTTTATTATCAGCTTGTAGTTGAGATTTTTCAGCTTCTCCTGTTTTTTTCCTATTTTTTTATTTTTACGTTTTGCTCTTGACGAGCAGTGCCAGACAGCTCGTCAGTTGCCCTTAACCTGGAGACACGAAATCAAATTATTGGTCCTCATATTGAGCTTGTTTTCTCCCGTGGCAGCCTGTTCAGCACGAGTTAATCACATTTAGTCTCACACCTTCTCTCCTTTCACATAGAGCAGTCTCTCACGGGAAGAGTGTTTTTTTCCCAAGCCTTGTTTAAATGTAATTTTTTGCCTAGCTCTCCTTTACATTAGTGGCATAGCCTAAAATACACCCTAACCTGAAACAGCCCTCTATTGTCAGAACAAATAAAGTCATAACTGTCACTACCTATGTTTTATTTTTGCATAATCCCACACACATAACATTAATAATAATAATGACACAGTAAGAATCATTTTTATTAAAATGCACATTTACATGTCCAAAATAAACAGTGGTTGTACTTGTTACCTGCATAATATACATCTTGCCACGAGTTAATTTTTATTTCTATTGTAAATTTTTTACACACATGCTCACTTATGTACTGTGTCTATTTAAAAAAATATCAGAGAAAATGAGCGTCAACATACGCGTATATAGTATTCAGTTTTTGGACACTTCAAGAGACAAATTTAATCACCCATAGACGAACTAGTCGTTTCATTAGGCAGTTATTCAGAACAATATGAAATGTCCTAAGTAATGGTGCTAACACGCAGAGAAGAGACCGAGCCACTGGAGACATATCATGCCCTCTTGCGCAAACCTTTACGCACCAGGCAGTGCACTCCGTCTACCCTTTGTCTGTTACAAAGAACCGACAGAATGACCAGATTGTGCAAATTCTTTGGAAAGAGAAAACATAAAAAATGATATGACCTAATTTCCAACACAAATAACATGCAACTGTAGGCTTTAACTGCATATAGATTTGATTTCATTACTAATAGAGCAGTACATTCCATTCATTTTTGGCATTAAATTGGGTTCAATACTCAAGAGATTTCGATAGTGATGCTTAATAAAATTTATCACTGAGTCTAAAAAATGCATGCAAAAAACACTAATGAATATCTACTTACAGCAAATTTCAGAGCTCTTCTGAAGAGGTTTTGCTTGCGGCTGTGAGTCGCGCAACGAGGTATCCGTAGATTCCTCACCAAGTTGTAAACTTCCAGTGTGACTTGGAACATAAATGTGTTTTATTTCCATTAAAAGAGCTGAAACGAACCCCAAAATGATCCTGAGCGGCAGGAGTCCAGGTGCCTCTCTGCAGGGAGCTGTCCAGAGGCAGGTAGTGCCGAAATGACGGAGCTGTCCACGGGCAGGTGGTGCTGAAACGCACAAGGAGCTGTCCACGGGCAGGTAGTGCTGAAAGTACGGAGCTGTCCACAGGCAGGTGGTGCTGAATCCAGCTGAGAAGAAGCAGCTTCGCCTTGTGCGGCTCTCTAACATCAACAAGCAGGGGCACAGAGGGGAGCGCAATTCCCAGCTCGCATCTACATAGCCTCAATGTCATCTGAAAGTCGATCCCTCCGCTTCTGTTTCGCTCTCTCTCTCTCTCCCTCTCTCTCCCTCTCTCTCTCTCTCCCCCTCTCTCTCTCATTTGCTCCCCCTCTCTTTTTCTCGCTCTACCTCCTTTCTAGTCTTGCTGGCACTCGCCACACACAGTCAGCACGCATATGTACTCTCCTCCAGCTAAAGTTCATAATATAAAGATTTTTATGTGGATTGTTATAAAGGACAATTTTTATATTGGCATTAATTTTTTATATGGCCAAAGACCAAACACAAGTAACACAAAATGCTAATAAATGAGCAAAAAAAGTATTAAATGATAACCATGAAACATTCCTACTATAATGATTTTTAAAATGTTCACAAATATTTCCAGTCTTAAGTAGATTTTCTTAGTGAAATTCTTGATGCAGCACGAGATGACTCACACGCTTCAGCCATTCATCTGTCCTCCTCACTCAGTCTGGATTTGAAATGATGAAGGGGAAAAAAAGGAACCATATATTTTGCCCCATGCTTTCACTACCCACCCCAAAGCAGACTATTTCACCCCGCAAACCCAGCCCATCTTAAGTGACAGAACATCTACGTGTTAAATGCTGAAATGTATGTATATATATGTCGCACCCCGGGCGAGGAATTAGTAGGAGTAATAATAATTGCTAAAATCACATCCAGTGAGTGAGGATATACATCTGAATCAGGGAAAACAATTATGAGCATCTGTTTTCAAATTACAGCCTCATTTTCTCATTTTCTGTTCTATGGAAGTTGACTCAATTTTGGGAAAAAAATGCCGGGTAAGTAAAACTTCATCACAGCTTATATATCTTTGTATTCTTTGTTGTAAGATGTTTTAGGTGCGCATTTTCTTCAAACAGACTTTAAAATGAAGGCTCTTAAATGGTCCTTGTTGAAGTCTTTATTTGATAAAGAACTTTTTAAAAACATTAAATATATTTAAAGGTTATTGGGGGAAAAAGTAGCTCTGTTTTGGCACATTTAAAGGAGCATTTGATATAATTTTTTTTCCTCAGTAGAATTTAAGCCACCTGGAATTTTCCCCACGCTGTCAAATGATACTGAAGCATTTGCAGCCGTACAGAGTGAAGCAGCTCTTCGGAGGGATTTGGGTCACACTAGTGTAGATTTCACATCCTCTGTCATGCCTTGGCTCTGAGTACTAGAGCTAAAATGGCAGCAGATGGCAAACCAATGAGGGGTGAACTAACCTACTAATGATACGACACAAAATTTAGCATCGCAACTCCCATCTGGCTGACACTCCCTCTGGTAATGGGTTGTGAAAACATGGCATATTTATGCACCTGCTGTGGACATGTGAAGTGCCTGTCAATTACTGGTGTCTACCTTCCAACCTTTGTACTGAAATGACAGCTCGGACACACTGCAGCTCTCACTGCTGACATATAATGTATTAAAAATTGCAGTCCTTAATTTTAATGTAAAGGTAAAAATACACATAGTCCTAAATGTGAATCAGAATCAGAAACAATTTGATCCAGAAGGAAATTGTCATGACTGCACAGACACAGTGAGACAAAGTGACAAGAGCAATGTAAAATATTAAGAAGATGGTCCAAACAATGTATTAAAAACCTATCAGACTGTGAAATACACGTGAATTACACACGGCTATATACAGTTATGCTGGGGTGTAAATACTATAGACATGTAACTTGCAGTGAGGTGAATTACTCGTAACACTATTAATGGTTAGGGGTGTGTTGTTGCTGTAATAGAGATCAGTAGTAGATCAATATTGACAATGTAATGATAGGCAATGCTATTTCACAAGGTGATATTTCTACACTGATATTTTACATTTGTATGCATAGCTAAATCTTTTGGTATAACATTTTACATCACGTGGATGGTGTTCATGGTTATATGCACAACGTTTACAAATACGATTCTTTAAATAAAGAACCAGAAGAGGCAATTCTACAGCATCACTCCACAGATAACCTTTTCAGCCACTTTAATATCAAGGACTTAAAAAAAATACAACAAATATAAGCAGTAAGTGTATTAGATTGCTTTAAGTGCTTCTTTTTCTGATTTTCTCAGATGTTTCCATGGCTCTATACACATAATTTACAAAAAAAACCTTCTTGAAATGATGAGCCACAGGAGGCCCTCCTACAGCATCACTATAGAAAATCTTTTCTGCACCTTCAATATTAAATGTCTTAGGAAAATACACCAAATATAAACAGTAACCCTGTTTTTTTTATTCCTTTAAGATTCCTTTAAGGGCTTAATATTCAGGACTCTTTTATTTGATTTTTTCAGTGGCTCTGCTCCACTTTGCCAGCTTGAGGTCACGAATGAACAGATTAGCCTGATTGCTCGTTAATATGCAAATGACAAAGCCAGTCGATTTCTGCACTGTGCCGCCACACACACGTCAAGCCCGTTTACATTTCTTTCATTTACAAATCACAAATGAAGAGCTTCCCGACTTGAACATGATCAGTCAGGTGAGGTTAAGCAGCTGTTAAATACAGGATGAATAAAGGTAGAAACATTTGCATGTTATATAAACTACATTTAAGATGTGACCAGCCTGCTCAGCTGATCCCCTGCCATGCTGTTTAGATTGAAGAGGCTGCTAATAGACACTAAATGCCCTGCCATTAGCAACTGTCTTTTTTAGGCATGATAATAAACTGCTGCTGCAGGAAGGATTGAAATTACACAGCCAGACAGCTGAACGCTTCAAACCGAACAGCCTTCTGACATTTTCTCAAGAACATGGTCATAAGCTTTTTGTTTTAATTTGTTTATTCCCCCCTTATAAGTCAACCACCAGGGCATCAGATTGTGCAATCATTTTTTTTCTCAGCCACCTCAGTGTCCCATGGCCCTGATTTTGAACTAATGCAATATGCAAAGCCCATCTGCCTTGGAAAATAATCGAGTTTGCTCATGATTGCTGCTCACTAATGCAAACCCAGAACCTCTGAAAAAAGAAGATAAAACCTGCTACCTTCCACCATCTTACATTTCTTTAAAGAATGAAGCATTTTTGTGTATGTGTGTGAGTGTGTGTGTGTGTAATGGGCCTGTGTGTGTACGTTCCATTGTGTTGCGCAAAAAACGTATGCGCGCACTAAACCAGTATGGGGGCAACTAAATCGTTTCAAATTTTGTTCAAGCGTTGCTAGGCAACTGCAAAATGGTCTCACTCTCTCTCTCTCGTCTTATTGGTATCTCTGCTGGGATTGCTCGGCTGCTGCCGTTGAAATATTTGATTAAGTTCTTTTCTCGCTTTTTTTTTTCCTTTTCTGAGCCATCCTGCCACACTCACACATTATATATACACATGCACACACACACACATTTGCAAATATCAAGTCATGCAGGTATTTGATGAGGAGCTCTTAAAAATGGTAGTGAATCATTTAATGATGACTTATCACTGCAGTTCAAAAAGGCCTCTTGTGTTTATCTGCACGCCACCAGAGTCAATTAAATGATTATGAATCTGCTTCTTGTGATCATTTCATTCATCACATTAGAGGTGTGCTTTAATATGCCATAACTGGGTTCAGTTTTGATGAAAAGACAAAAGCAGTATAGTAGTATATGGTAAATACATATCAATAAAGACAGACATGCATCTTAGTATACATTCAGTTCCTAAATTAAAATTCACTGTATATATTTTCAGTGTGCTAATTTGTTTTCGGGGACCCTCAAGGAACTGTACTCTATCTGTGACTCCATCCTATGTGTACAGCTAAACATGAACAGTTATGTTCAAAAGTCTAACCAACTTGATTTTTAGCCAAACATTTTCCATGGTCTATTTGTTTGCATGTTGTATATATTTCTACACACACACACACACATTGAATATATATATATGTACACACACATTTATATAGGTACGTTAACAGACAAGTACACTTTCACATACATTTCAGGGTACACTGAGATCCACATAATACATACATAACAAAGAACAGACATGGGGAGGGGGGTCAGTAATGTGGAGCATGTGTGGCGAATTTCACTCAAAGGCTGCAATCTCTCCTAAACACTCTGTCCTTCTAATCTCTTGCATTCGCCTGCATTGCTATGGAAACTGACTTGCTCTTTGACTTGTGCCACATAGCCCCGTCTCAAGCCGCCATGCCGATTGCGCAGAAAACGTAGCCAAGGCACCATGCACTGCAGAGGTTAGATGACTGGATGTCACGGTCGGACAGAGGTTAATGAGGCATTTAAATTTGCCTCTGTTTGCCCATAAGTAACTCTCACCACTTGATGGTGTCCGTTTTGGTAAAGTAGTCCATGTAGTCCAAAATATAAATCCCCACACTGCATGTTCCCATTCAATCAAATAGCATTCAGTCAGCAAATACAAGCATTTTTGCCTCAACCAAAATGCCATGGCAGTTGATGCTGATTTATTTCCAGTCTGCAAATCAAACTGCCCCTTTGTTCATTTTTTGAGCTCTGAATTCAGTCACTGAATGGTGTTCAAATTGGATAAAAATTGGTATGTTGGAGGAAGCAATCAGTGCAAATTACACCCATCACATCATGGTTCAGTCATGATTAAAATGATTCCTACATTGACTGGAAAGTGTCTTTGAGCTGTTTGTTTTTTAAGTAATGCCATATAAGAAGCACTGTTTTACCTTCATAAAAAACACAGAATCAATAAATCATTAAAAGGAAATTCATCTATGAGGTTCCTTATGAAAACAGAAGTAGCTTTATTTTAGTATCCCTTCAAATAACGGTCTTAAATGATGTGGTTCTGTAAGTTTTGAACCTGCGTTTCAAGTTCGCACGTAGATCTCATTTCCAAAAATTATTCTTCAAGGAACAATTCTACAGGGAACCAAATAATCAGGAGCCCTAAAAATAAAAGCTGCAATATAAACTATGGAACTTTGTGTGTAGTTAAACTGGAAAAAACTGGCATTGAATATGTGCTGCATTTTGAACCATGCATGACACTGTATGTGACAAATAAAATCTGAATCTGAAAATCTGAATCTGAATCTAATACTGACATCTCATTGACCAATGACTGTTTAAAGAACCCACCACTTTCTTCAGGGAATCAAAAATGAAGAAAAAAAAGGTGTTTAAAGTACCAGCCGCTGGAAGGTTCTGTAAGGATCTAAAAGAGCTTCTTCCCTAGCAGTGTTTTTCAGCATCTTTGTTTTTAAAGAGTGCAGGTGATCTGCTTTGTGGTTCTTGTTTGCTAATCCGTCAGTGGGATAGTTTTGAGGACGCGATGAAGCTCAGACACAACACACACTCACCCGCGCACACAGTGTGCCGAGTGTATCCACAACGCTTTCATTTCCCTGCCTGCCCGCCTCGGGCTACATTGCAAGAAAATGCTCGTCATGGTTTTAAAGGGTTTATCTGCTTCAAAGCTGGCCCAGGCCGGCTGGCTGATCTATCATTCAGCACAGTGCAATCCTCCCAGCCCCAAAAAGAATGGACTGAAGCATGCGGACACGTCTTCTAGCTAAGCCCCACCGTTCAGCCTCCCCCCTATTTTTTCCCCAAACATAAGCCTGAAAAAGGCACATTTACATGTGCGGCTGACGTCAGCAACTAAGCCCCCACCCCCACCCCCACCCCACCCCTAAAAAAACAATATCTTTCCTCCTGAGGGTCCAAATATTAGTTATGAAGTAAACATATTACACAATGCAGTCATTTGCGCAGGACTTGCAGGAATGATCAGATTCTGTGTGCGCAGTGTGTGTAGATGTTTGTGAACTGGCTTGTTACTCACAGTTGAAGAATGAATGTATGAAGCGTAATGACATAATAGGTAGGCTTCCTTTCAGCTGCTCATAATTACAAGACAACATGCAACAAGAGGCTGTGGTGGGGGGGCTAATACATTTTGTACATCTGCATATAAATAATTTCAATTGATTCCCACTAAACAACAAAAGGTTTGTGATATAAAGAGAAAAAAGAAGACATGCTAGATTAAAAAAAAAACAATTCTTCCCCCTGTCCTTGTTGCTGTCACCCTACATCTTCTCACAAAAGTGCCACAAGCGTGCCTCGCATTTGAATTAGCTGGATGAGTGGAGGCTCTGCCTGCGGAAAAACCGGTGGTGCTTTCGAACGTTAGATGATGCTTAATTAGGGATTCTTCTGCCATTATATTACTGGGAATTCTGCCAAATGTCTATCAGCAGTTCCAGCTGATTGGCTAATCAACGGTGCCGGCGAAGCGCCTCAGCTGCCTGAGCAGAAAGGTGGAACATTTTGGTCGTTACTTCTCCACCTCTCTCCTGGCATTTCACATCTCATCTGCCCCGTGTCCAGGCAGTGGGACGTCTTACCATGCAACGTTCAGATGGCCTGAAAAAATGGGACAGAGTGCACTTCTCCTTTTTGATACGATACACAACGGATTGCATCGATTTTTGGGAATCCTTGTAAGGCTTGCTGTGTTTTGAAATCAGCTTGTGTCAAAAAGGAGTTCTTAGCCATGCCTGGAAAGGTGGAAATGTGATTTGTTTCTTGTAATATTTTTCTGATTGCACCCTGGAAAAAATTTATTTTTTTGTGTTATTCGTGTGACGCCACAGAAAAACTCTTTTTGATTCCCCCAAGGATTCCTAAAATGACCGTGCGGTTTTCTCATTAGTAAAGACAATGCTTTGACTGCATCTTAAGTGGTCAAGAGAAAAAGTTATAAAAAATGGTTAAAGGCATTTAAAAAAGGCATTATGGGCAAGACTTTTAACCCTTAAAACTCAGAGCATAAAATATGATTTCAACAAATAAAAACAGTATAAAAACAACAAACGTTTGCTTTCACCTAGCACACCAGTGATGCCATTTTTAAAATCCTGGTAGCAATTACTATTTCATGATTTGTACATTTCAATAAATTTGGGTCTACATGACATAGGAACACCAAACAAGTTCAGCACACATTGAGCATTAACACAAACCCCATTTGCGACAGTTGTATATGATTTGTATAAAAATCTTCTTCCACATGATGTTTCAATACTGAACCAATTTTTGAGTGTATGTGAAAGTTTTTACAACATCATATACAAATCAAAGGAGCCTTTCTTGGAAAAGATTCTTAACACACACACTACATTTACAAAGTGGTTCTTTAAAGACCCGTCAACTGAAAGATTCTTTAGGTCAGTGGTTCTCAAACCAGTCCTCAGGGCCACCAGATGGTCCACATTTTTATCTCTATCCCTGTGTTTGGATCATCAATGGTTTTTATGCTGTTGCTCCAACAATCTTTTTTGGTGCCTTTTGGTGTAATATTGTATCTTTGTGTAAATGCCATAACTTTGAGTGTTACTTCAGATTAATGTATCACAAGTTGGAATTTTCTACTGAATTTTAACTACCATTCTAGATGGTTTTCCTTACAATCATCTTGATGGCTTCTTACAAAAATGCAACAAAAGTGATCACTTGAAATGTGGTGACAACAAACAATCATTGAGTCTCAGTTCAGAAGCTGGACAATATATTCTAATATTATGTATTATGTGAATAAATCTTTTGGTTTTGTAGATTAATGCCATCTTAAACAAAGCACACTTGTTTTACACTAATAGGTAATAACAGATTAAATCCAACTGTTAGATTTGAAATATGTTTATCCCAAACCTTTTGCTCTCAAAACCTTTTGAGGTCAGGTAGTCATGGGCTTGATTCCCCAGACTGCTTAGCACCTCCTAGGTACCCTAAGCAAGGTACCGTCCCCACAAACAGCACCCTTGCCACTGTGTTCCTGGCTGCCCCTGCTTCACTTTGTAAATGGGTTAAAAACAGGTGTAGAATATAATGCTGTTCACACTGTGTGCTGTGATATGTTCACATATGACAGAATGCTCACTTTCACTTTCACTTAACCTGTATCATCAGTTATGAAATTCTTTCAAAATAATGAATTACACTTTCAAATATTGACATCTCAAAATATCATAAAACAGAAGCACAGAATCTGAATTATAATTCATTTCTTGAACTAACTTGTCACGGCTCATTGCCGCAGGTAAGGAGAAGGGGGAGACGCTTCAGTAGTTAAAGAAGGATTTTAATAATAAACACACGTAACACAAAACACAAGACAAGACGAGACAAGGTCCGTACTCCTCAAACTAACAAAAGAAAAGAACTTTGCTCGAACTCAGGATACA
>JBBKCR010000128.1:24653781-24665394 GCA_037577295.1 Ladigesia roloffi | reverse complement strand
TGTATGTTCATGCATTATTTAAACATTACCCACACATCAAATCTTTTGATGAAACTGTGCTGTGGAAAGGGTAGAACTCGAAAACATACACTTAAAAAGTTTTCATGGATGTCTAGGAAAGTTAATTTATAAAGATGCTTCGTGTTTAAGAATGCATCAGAATGTAAAATTAATATAATGTAAGAAAACAAAATGTTACTGTAAATTTGCTGTAAAATTACAGAAGCTATTAAAATTATTACCAATGTCTGGTTTCCTTACATTTTTATACTGAAAATATCCCTCAACAAATATGTCAAAAAAACAAATATCCTGTCAGGTTAACCCCTTGCTTTCTTCATAGATGCAAATTTGCATTTTTTCTGGTGTTGGTAGGCTGTGTGCTTTGTAAAAATTAATATTCAGTGGAGCCTCGCAGGCCTGTTTTGTGATGCTCACAAGCTCTGCCAGGTCCCATTAGCATTCCATTAGAGCTCAGTGTGACTGTCACAAAGCCTGTGCTGTGTTATCCAGTCCCACAATCCTGCCAGTTTTGGCCTCCTCCTCCTGCCATCATTCAGGCTAATACCTGTTCCGCACACACTCTCACAACACTCACACTTTAACCCTTTTAGAGATTTAACACTTTGACCCCAAGGGTTCCGTGTGTGAGAATCGGTGTTTGACATCCCAAAATCTTTCTGTAGGGAGAAGTGCAAGAAGATAATGGATCAGGAGGGGAGGTGCTCTCAGAATAGGTGAGTCTTAAGAAGGTTTTGTAGATAGAGAGGGATTCTGCTGCTCTGGTCACCTTTGGCAGCTCATTCCACCTCCTTGGAGCCCCAAATGAGACCAGTCTGGACTGGGCTTGCCTTGTGTATAGGGAGGGCAGAGCCAGGCGTTGTTCTTTGGAGGAGCGGAGGGAGCGTGTAGGAGCCTAAGCTGGAAGTAAAGGACTGATGAAGCTGAGAGCAGAACCAAAGGTAGCACTGTAGGCAAGATTAAGTGAGCTGAATTTTTGTTTTGCAGCCAAGGGTAGTCAATGTAGATCAATTAGCAGATGGATGCAATATTGGTTAGTTGGTTGGTTCTGAACTAGCCGTAAGGGTCTTGCCATACAAGCTGGAAGACCCTCAGGGAGGGTGTTACAGTAATTGCAGCAGGAGATAACCATCTCTTGTGTCAGGAGTTTAAATATACACCATGCATGTACACAAAACTACTGGGACACATGACACCAAAAGGACATTACATTACATTACATTACATTCCAATACATAGATTCTACTATGAAGTTGGTCCACCTTGCAGCTATAAGAACCTCCAAAGTCTGTCCACGTGATTTTTGTGCCCATTCATTCTCTACAGCATTTAAATTTTGGACAATCTCTGTTTCAGTTCACCCCAACGTTGCTGGATGTGGTTAAGGTCAGTGTTCTCTGTAGGTCAGTTCTTCCACATTCTACTCATCCAACCATGTCTTTATGGAGCATGCTTTGTGCACTGGGGCAATGTCATGCTGTAATTGAAAATGTTCTTCACCAGACTGTGTCCAATTAGAGGCATGGTCTAAAATGCCTTGGTCTTCTGTAGACTGTCCTTCTCTGGATGTAAGGGGCCTAGCCCAACCCCTCAAAAACAGGTGTGCCCCAATACTTTTGTTCATACAGAGTCTATTATAAACACAAAAATATTTGTTGCGTTTTTTACTATACTATAGTCCCTGTAACACCATACCACACTGAAAAAACTCCTAGCTCATCACCTTCTCTGTAATAATGTACACCTACTGTTCCTTGAGCTTGCACATCTTGCTGGAGAGTCAGTTTGGTGCAGCCCAGTGCTACATGGCAGCAGTCTGATCACAGAGGACAAGGCACCATCTGGGAGGCAACTGTTAGTGTCTTTGCATTGCTGACAGTAAGAAACTGACATATTGGGGACTTAGGAAGAAGGCTGAGCAATGTGATTCTAGCATAGCACTTGTATGTACTGCATTAAAGGGCCCATGTCCTATATGTTTCTTGTATTTCCTTTTTCTTTTTCTTTTTCTTCTAAGGTCCACATATGAATTTTTGTGAGACTTTTTTTTTTCCTCAAAATATTTTCACACAGGCATTTCTTCTATTATGGATAATCAGGTAATTTTTGTGCTACTAAATGAAGCGCTAGGGCTCAGAAGTACTCTGAGCATACTGAGAAAATGAAAGAAAGGTAAGAAGATAAGCAAATGTTTCAGAATCCAGTTTTTCCCTTAGTGTGTTTAGTTTTAAAATCCTGTTGTGTTGCTACTAGGTAAAATCAGGAGACTGAAAGTGCAATGGAAGTGCCGATAATTCAAAGAAGGCAGAAGAGAACAGTGCAGTTTTTAGTAGCTGGTACTATTGGACAGCTGGTTGGAAAGCATAGTGGATGAACACCATTTTGCCATGCTAATTTTCAGCTCTTTTTACCACTAGCTGATTAGCTTCTGCAGCGCTAATAGTTCTATAAGGATTGTACACATCAAACATATCGGCGGGGTGTATGGTTAGGGCCCAAACCATGGAGTGACTTGTACACAAGTAACACTTTAAAATCATTTCTGTACCAAAGTGGGAGCCAGTGCAAGAATGTAAAACCTGGAGTGATATGATCCCTTTTCACAGGTTTGGTTAGACAGTGACTCCTTTGGGGGCAATTAATTGTATCTCCTCTGGACTCTGAATTCAAACTGAATTATAAGCTTCATAACTGCTTAAAAGGTAGGATCATCAATTCTGGCCCTTGAGGACCACAAGTCCAGCTACATTTGCTGATTTCTTTGCATTCCTGATTCAGCCCATCTTTAATGATCAGACTTAGTAGGCGTCTTGGAGCAAGGAAATCACGAAAGGGAGCTGGACTCGGGGTCCTTCAGGACCAGAATTAATGATGCTAACCTTTAGGCAGTTATGTAGCTTAAAATTCAGTTTGAATCCAGTGCAAACTGTGTTGGACCTCTATCTACCCAAGCTGGTGCTGGACATGTTTTTTAGTACTGTGTTTTTATTGCCATTGAAAAATTCCACATTGTAAAACTGGTGCAATCAGTGACTATACACAACCACCCATGGCATGTTGTAAAAGTTACAATGGTGATAGGAGAAATGGTATAATAATGCATGGGATGCTTCTGCATTGCTTTCAGGGTAAAGGCTTGTAACTCCAAAATGATAAATGAGATTTTCACATTTTAATGGAAGTTAATTATCCTACTTTTTGATGAAAGTTATTTTGATTTCATGTGAAAGGCAACAGGTATTTTCAAACTGCACAGTTTTGGTTCAGTCGGTGGTGTGGTGTGGAATGAGTTTCTGTACTTTGAAAAGAATATCCCATTTTTTATCAGTTAACTAATTAATATAATGTGCATACATACTTTAATATAACATATAGTGACTTCAAGGGGTTAAATGGGGAAAGTGTTTTTTAAGACAAAAGGAGTCATATTCAGCCTCTGCATAGAGGGGACTTGACAGGAGAGTTGAGGAAGACTTAACCCAGCCTGACAGCAGCCTGAAAAGATTTTCTGCTCTCAGGTTCAAAATAAACCTTTCCACTAACTGTCTGCAAACTTTTGTCTCAGCACTTCTGCCAACCATTCAGGTCACCTAATAACCACAGTGTTTTTTTACCTCATGGAAATGCAAAAACATGCAAAATCCATTACAGTATCAAGCAATAAAAGGACTTATGGGAACTGTGAAACTACAACGTCCAAAATAACTAAGGCTTTAGCAATGTCAGGACTTCAGTTTTGCATGGGTGTCACCCTCAAAACCCTCTGGTGGAACTAAAATTAGACACATTCACTTCTAAAATCAGAACTTTTTCTCTGGCTTTGCTTACTTTTAATTTATTTATTATGTTACAATGTTTCCCCCTGTGTCCCTTTACGCCACTGTTATAAAACCAAATATAGTTGCTATATTTGGTTGTTGTTTTATGCCACTGGCTCTGTATCACATCTGGGTCCTTCTGTCACTTGCTGTATCTCAGTCCAACAACACCTCAGCGTTTCACACAGCCTACATATAAATATTTATAACCAATGTGAAACGTCACAAAAAGTAAAAATAAATAAATAAATAAAAGAATAAAAGAAATAATAAAATAATAATAAGAGATTAAAAATGCAACGGAAGATGAATTAAGCTTGGACTACAGCTCATCCTGACACCTGACTTAATCTATTTGATTTATCAGTGCACACAAAATTACAGCAACACAATTTGTAATTTGTTGAATCAGTCTGACATTGTAAATTTCAAAATTAGAATTAGATCATGAAATAAAATAAAGCACTATACTGAAAGGGGCAGCTGGAGGTCCAGTGGTTAGGGAGACGCCTCTGTAATCAGAATGTTGTCAGTTTGAATTCCCGGCGCTGCTATTGGCGCCTCAGGTTCCCTTGACCAAGTCACCAACCCCACCCACTGCTCCCCGTGCGCTGGGTTCCTGGCTGCCCGCTGCTTCACTTGGTGGATGGGTTGGATGCAGAGGAAGGATTTAGTGGTGTTCACACTGTGTGCTGTGGTGAGTTCACGCATCACTTCACATAATTGTTTGTTTAGCACAATGACCAAAGCTAAAGTGTTTTGATACATGTAAGGCAGCAATAATGTTCTTACAATCCTTTATTATAGTCATGCAATTATCCCACAGTTGTAGCACAAAATGAAAATAATAAATTGCGTGATTGCTAATAGGATTTTTGGTAAAAAAAAAAATCATCCACACTAAATACCCTTTTAAGTCTGATGGACTTTAACAGCAGATGCATTTTTAAGTGCAGTTACTGAATAATTCATATAGTTCATAATAAGCTGTCATTTTAATAACGAAAATTAATCTTGAAAGGGTTAATATTTGTCACACTCATCGTTTAATGTATGAAGTGTTCCCTCTTTAGCCACCGGTTGACCTCTTTGACAACTCTTGTACTCTGGAGGCCTGTTCTGCTGGAATGTTGAGTGTGTATAGTGGCCGCTGGTCAGAGATTAGGCCATAGTGCCACTCCTCCTCATTCCATTCCAGAGTAGGCTCCCTCCAGAGCCATGCAGGGCTTTTATCTGAGCCTGGGTGACTGTGATGGATAGTCACTGTGGGCATGGACATGTGCACACACATGCATGCAAGGATAAGGAGGGGGTAGCCAGTCCTGGACCACTGCTATAAAGCTCCTGGTCGCAGGTTTCCACTGAGTCTCTGAGGTCCTGCTACTCATCTACTACACATCTTGCTGCACCGACAAAATGAACGACATCTACAAAGCTGCGGTGAGTATATACATGCTAAAGTCCCAGTGGCAGTCACTGGCCTGTTACTTGTAGGTACATAGACGATATACCTTCTAGTATGTTCTGTTGAACAGTGTTATGCATTTATCATAAATTAGACAGGAATCTGTAGAATGATGGTTTATTCTTGAAAAAAAATGTTAACCATATTATTGTTTTTCAATATTATTATATTATTATATTAACCATAATATTGAAAATATTATTTAACCATTTATAGTAAAGCCATATAACAAAATCATCATAAATAACAATCTGCAAGATTTTGTCACAAGTATGAGGCATTCTTTTTTTATAATAAAATATAATTATTATTATTATATTATCACATACAAAGTTCCCTATTATTATTAGTCAATCTTCAACAGCCCAGTTCATTATCAACTTCAAACATTTTAAATGAACTGTAGAAATTGTACATTAGCTTTAAAAAACATTAGGGTCTGGGCTAATCTAGTAATTTGAGTCAACTTCTAATAGTGACTCAACAGAACAGATTTCTGTTTTGTATACATAACTTTATTCACAATTTTCCCACTGAAGAACTGTTTTCCTCAAATTTACATGATACATATATAAACGTAATGACTATGCACATAAACCTACTAAACAAGTTATCATTATACTTTGTATGGTTAAATGGCATTCAAATGTACAAAAGCATTCTTTATGACAATGGAGCCCTTTAGAAATCGCTGAGTGGGTTTATGTCAGTTTTCATTAAAAGTTAACATAGGTTCCATAAAACATTGTGAATTGATACCACGTTTTAAGTTGAAATACATTTACAGTTTGTAATGTACATTGTAGAAATTTGTCATAATTATATTTAAACTGAAAAAAGACAAGGCTTGATTGAGCCATTCAAATTGGTTTTAAAAGATCATTGGTGGAATTTAGGTCAGCGATATATTTTTCAAATTCATAATTTCCAAAGTTTTCAGGAGTCGAACACATTCTGAACCACTTAAACTTTAAGGGTCTGCATACAAAACCACACATACATTTCTAATGCTCATCAATACTTAACTTACATAGTAATTTACTAGAATTTACTGTATAATTCATAGCAAATAAAGAACAGTGGAATTCATGGCCGATTAATGAGGTAGTCAAATTACGAGACTTTGATGACCATCTAAAGTAATTCTGAAAGCAATGCCAATGCCATTAGTCTTCTTTAACATCATTTTCTAAAAAGAACTTAATGTCATTAACTACTTAAAACATTGTATCTCCAGGAAAACTTTCTTGGAGAAGAAAAAGACATTTCCAACGTAAATGTTAATGAACTTGTCCTTGATCATTAACGTTATTAGTTGTGTATAATTCATAGTAGTTACTGAGCAGTTAGCAATGATATTAATAATGAAAGGTGATTAATGAGGCCGCAGTCGAAGAGGATCAATATATAGCAATGTTAGAAGAAGAACCATCTTTATTTGTCACATGCATAATCATACATGTACAATACACAGTGAAAATCCTTCTCTGAATTGAACCCATTCACCAAGTGAAGCAGTGGGCTGCCGCCAGCAAGGCACCCAGGGAGCCTCTGCAGTGACGTTACCAGGTGGGATTCAATCCCCAGGGCCAAAACCCTAACCATTATGCAATAACTGAAGCTATGACGACAAATGTTGCGTGTTTAAGAAAATATAACAAAAGCAATACATTTAAATGTATTTTTTTACTTTCCTGAGTAAGTAAAAGATGTATGTGATAGTATTACCTTT
This sequence comes from Ladigesia roloffi, assembly GCA_037577295.1. NCBI lineage: Eukaryota > Metazoa > Chordata > Actinopteri > Characiformes > Alestidae > Ladigesia > Ladigesia roloffi. Next base: position 24,658,358 of record JBBKCR010000128.1, on the reverse strand, counting down.
AAATATACTCACTCTTAAATGTTATCAGGACTGATAGAGGGGTACTTGACCGTGCCTGTGGTCTGACTTCATGCCTGCACATGGAGCAGCCAGCACTTTTCCCAGGCTAATTTTGGCAAGTTCTTCAATCTCCCCTGGATGTTGTTACACTATGGGAAGCAGCAGAGCTTCAGATAAAATGGCAAAATTCCTTCACAATCTCTGCCTACAATGGGGGCCTCCTGCTATCTCTCACTGATCTAAACCCAAAGAGCATAGGGATGTGTGTTAGGGTATGAACACTTTTGACTGGCATGTTTATGAGTCAGCATCAGCCATGTAGTTTGGGCCAGATCTAAGTAGGCCTATAGACTCTTACTTAAGCAGCTGTCATGCTCGCTCATTCTTGGTAGCTTTTTCAGGATTACAGCACCATTGTTGGGGCCCATCCGCAGCTATGCTAATTTGAACACATTGTATCGTCTGCTTTATCTGTGGTTCCTTAACTCGCGCGCCACATTATTTTTAACTTGCACCCCGATCACAGTGCTATATCCACAGATGAAGTATGGATGGAGGAGAGAAAAATAAATCAGGGTGCCTCTCACTGTCAAAGAACTTCCGGAATTATTTGTATAGGAGAATGCAGGCTAAGTAGCTGGAAGTTTGAGGGGAAATAAATAGGGGCAGATGCTTTGTGTGTGTGTGTGAGACTGCGTTTGTGTGTGTGTGTTTGTGTTTATACATTTACATGTGTATATTAGAGCTGTATGATATGAAATGCATTGATATATATGACTATTGCGATGCCTTTCGAGATATTAAAATACCTAAATCATCACATTTCTGGCCTTAAAATAGTTTGAAGAGTTTTTTCAAATGCTACTTTAACTTCACCCATCCATACAGTTTATATATTCCAAAGGAGCTACAAAAACAGTGTGTTTTCAGATCATGGTTTTGTGATGTCACAACCCCAACACATTGAAATGTATCTCCTTTCTGACTTCAGCAGTTTAACTTCACCCATCCATGCACCGATAGACCTGGACCTTTATTGGTTAAAAACAAGACTTCTGTCTCTTGAAGACCTCTATTCACCATGACAAATGCATCTATTTATTATTAGGGGAAATTAATTGAAACAGTAGACAGTTTTTTTTTGGCTGCAAAAAAAAAAGTGAATTTTTTACATGGGGAAAGAAGCCCCCTTGGGGAATCTTGCATCAATTTTTCATCGAGGTATTACAGAATCTATAATTTATAAGCAGTCATTTCTAGCCTCTAGTTCAAAAACCATGTTATTAATCAAATCACAATTTTTTATATCTGAAAATGATACGGAGGCCTTGATTAACACATGTCTTAATCATGTCACACTCAGCATAAACAGATTCAGAGGGACTAAAGCCCAGGGGTGAAATCCGGCTACACCATAGGATGTTCATTCACCACAGCCATTCTGTAAATGTGTCAAAATCATCTTTGGCCCCATCGTTTTGTCCTAATTGCCCCATGTAAACATAAGGGAATCATAAGGGATTACATGCAGGCACTTGCACATGTGATAGACAATGCTAATTGTCCTTTATATTGTGTTAAAGGTCATGATAAATAATAAATAAATTGCCTTCTTGTGTAAAAGATACTTGTTGTATGTGCATCCAGTATATATGGATGACCCTTGTATACAAAACCAGTGGATCTGCGTAAAAATTTAAACAAGTAATTTGCTTTGACCTTATCTCCACAGGTAGAGCAGCTGACAGATGAGCAGAAAAGTGGTATGTAGAGTGAACGTTTCCCAGTAGATATTTTATAATAAACGTGTGTGGTATTATCAGACAAACAGACCCTGTCATAAATGTGTCACATAAATAGCCAAGTGTGTCCCTTTACCTGCGTTACTGCAGTGATTTTGTGGTCAAAGGAATAGTTCAGTTTCCCCCAAAGGACGTTTGGTGTGTGACGTTTGCTGCTTTATTTTTACACAGAAGCTGCCAGGCTAAATTAGCTAACAAGCACTGAAAGATTATGGCCAACCAACCTGCACTAATAAATAATCACACAACCCCTTATATCATCACACACTCACCTTAAACTGTATCCAGTGGTGGTTCCTGACACATCGTAATAATGAAACGTGACATACACAATGGGACACAAAACATATATTGATTAGTTTTACTACTATGTATCACTATGTATCATTAGGGGTGGTAGCAGCCCAGTGATTAAAATACTTGCCTGTGAAACCGATGACCACAGAGTTGCAAGTTCCCCTGCTTTCAACTATTGTGTCCTCAAGTAAGATATTTAACCCTCAACTGCTCCTGGGGTTTGTCCCTGTAACTGATAACTGTATGTCATTCTGGATAAGGACATCAGCCAAATGCCACCTTACTATGAATTGATCAGGAGACACAAGCAAGCCTCCAGTTTTCCATCTATAACATATATTACTGAATATCAAGCCTTAGATTATAATAAGCCTGGATATTTAAAAAGATTCAAAAGTTGCATTCAAATGGTCAGATAACAGAAAATGAAGAAAGTTCAGAAAAGAGTGTAATAACAGTGAAGAGAGTCTCTTCAGTACACCAATGTGTTGGTGTTGGTCCCCTGTGGCCACTAACCTGTTCTGCAGAGTTTCGGGCGGCCTTCGACATCTTCGTGCAAGACGCTGAGGATGGCTGCATCAGCACCAAAGAGCTGGGGAAGGTGATGAGGATGCTGGGACAGAACCCCACTCCAGAGGAGCTGCAGGAGATGATCGATGAAGTGGATGAGGATGGTAAAGGCCAATCAGCCAGTCAGCCTTTATAACAGCAGTAATGTCCTTGTGGCAAAGGGCATGTTGCTCTTATTTAAAACTTTTGGTTGTGGCTACTTTAACAATTTACAGTCATTTGCAGTCATTAGAACGTCCTTAGTCAAATTATGTTTATTCTTGTAATTGAAAATATGTGAATCCTCTCAAGTATCATCTTAAAATCTTCCATTTTAGTGCACTTCTGTTTATTTGCTGAGTTGAACAAATTATGAAAGATAAAATATAACATGTGATGTAAATTTTTCACATTTCATACCTTATTATTTCCCCAGTCTGTAAAATTAGGCAAATGAACAGCAAAAGCTTATAATCTTATAAGAAACATCATGTAAAACATACAGCTTTACCAGGCGTGCCCAAACTTATGGTCATGAATGAGGCTTCAGCCTTGAGACTTATGAGGTATGTTCACTGGTCTAGGATTGTCTATAATTGGTTATGATGTACTACGTTATCAGAAAATTAAAATGCATATGTTTTACTATATTTAGCCATGAGAAGAACATGCTCAGGGCAGCATAGTCAGAGGTCTACTGTTCTTTACTCAGTCTAAGCCCATTTGTCTTTTTACTGAATTAAAAATTAGATTTACCACATCTAAAGGAGGGTGCTCAGGTGTAGAAAATGTAAAAGAAAATCTTGTAAATGTAAAAGAAGGAATGTTTGATCTGAATTCCTGCAATGTGTTACTCTCAGTGTACTTCTAAGAGGAATTGCAAAAGCGTGTCGGATTTCTTTCTGCAGGCAGTGGCACAGTGGACTTTGATGAGTTCTTGGTCATGATGGTGAGGTGTATGAAGGATGACAGCAAAGGGAAATCAGAGGAAGAACTGGCTGAACTCTTCCGCATGTTCGATAAGTACGGCTGAGTTGTATAAACAAAGCGTGAACAGATTTAGGACCAACTCCTCTGGGTTTAACACAACATGTGTGTGTGCGTGTGTGTGAATGTATGAGCAGGAATGCGGATGGTTACATTGACCTGGACGAGCTGAAGTTAATGTTGGAGGCCACGGGGGAGACCATCACTGAGGACGACATCGAGGAACTGATGAGGGATGGAGACAAGAACAATGACGGCAAAATTGACTATGACGGTAAGGGTCAGCCCTGGAGGTCAAAAGCCAAAATAATGAGATTAGCTCTTTAAGTGTGTGTGTGTGTGTGTGTGTGTGTGTGTGGATGTGTTCATAGCATTTGTGTTTATTTGTGACCATAGCATGTGTTTGTAATCCTCTTTGAATTACAATTAAAGGAATATTGCTGTTTTTTTGGACTCTCCTCCACACCAGAATACTACTAAACACTACTATGGATAATGATAATGTTGATACATTTTTGTTCATTTTGATGCATAAAAAAAAAAAATACGAAAAGACATAAACACAAAACCAGCTTATGATTGAAGTCAATGGACAGTAGTCACTAGACACATTTTTGACTTGACATAAAGTATTCTTCAGTCAAATGTACACACGTACGCAAACCTTTAAATTTTAACTTTGCACATATTTATGCACAATTAATGTTTATTTGCCAAATATAGCAAATGAATAGAAACTGTGCATAAAACTAGCAGAAAATGCCATTCTTAAGCATTTTCTCTATGGAGGACATGGTCTTATTTTTACATTATTTTATTTGTCTGGGGGTGTTAAAACATTTGCATACAAATATTATTAAGCTGGAAAACTACAGTGGGGCAAAAAAGTATTTAGTCAGCCACCGATTGTGCAAGTTCTCCCACTTAAAATGATGGCAGAGG
>JBBKCR010000128.1:24636515-24653681 GCA_037577295.1 Ladigesia roloffi | reverse complement strand
TAAAGCACTTTGAATTACCTTTGTGTATGAAATGTGCTATATAAATAAACTTGCCTTGCCTTGCCTTGCCTTGGTGTACATTGAAATTAGTCAGCTTAGCTCAAAAATACCCTTCAAAGCCAAGATATTCCCACTGGTTTGCTAAACTATTTAAATTTAGTTACATAATTACATAGTTTGTTGCCTTTGACATTACATTTGCATTCAAGAGTTTTATTCAGTTTATTGGGATGCCAAAAAGTGGCAACATGGCAAAATGTAAAGGATGTTATTTCCTGTTGTTATTATAATATATGTTCACATCCATACCTCTGTGTTTCTGCAGGCCAGCTGGTGAAGATGCTGCTGTACACAGAAGTGACTCGTTACCTGGACTTTAAGGTGGTGGAGGGCAGTTTTGTGTATAAAGGAGGGAAAATCTACAAGGTGCCCTCCACGGAATCAGAGGCTCTAGCTTCTAGTGAGTGTTACTGATGCCTAAAATTACTTCTAAATCTACTGATTGGAGATAATTAGTATTTGAAACACCTCAGAAACACCTCTTGTTTCATTTTGCTTTTGAGTGTGAAAAATAATATTTAACAACTATAAGTGACTTAACATGACATTATTTTTACATGATTATCTTTCATTTTCAATTTTTATTAAAAATGCAAAGTTAGGAATGAAGCAAGTTAATGTAATGAATGTTGTTATAGAACTCTATATTACCAAGAAGGAAAATCTGCACAATTGCATTTTGTTATTTTATTTAAGACTAATGTACCACCATACTTTTTTTAACTCAAATATAGACTATTATAAAACCCCCTTTTTTAAACATCATGCCCTTTTTTTTCTGTCTATGCACAGATCTGATGGGCATGTTTGAGAAAAGAAGGTTCCGGAAGTTCCTGGTTTTTGTGGCTAATTTTGACGAGAATGACCCCAAAACCTTTGAGGGCGTGGACCCTAAAACCACCACCATGCGGGACGTGTATAAGAAGTTTGACCTTGGGCAGGACGTGATAGATTTTACAGGCCATGCTCTGGCTCTTTATAGGACAGACGAGTAAGTACATCTGTCTGTGGAATATGACATTTTGAGCTTGTACTTTCATTCCATTCAAAGACTTTCACACCAAAATGCATTCGGTACGCATTAGCTTCACCAGTCATCCATTTAATGCAATACCATAAAACACTTCAACACGTTTCTAAACTGAACAGTGTAGCAGTTTGCCAGCAACTTGTCATGTGAAGGAGTTTGGCGGTCCAGAGAAGTGACATGTTTTGTTGATTTTGCTTCTTTCTACTGCTTTCAGTTATCTGGACCAACCTTGTCTAGAGACCATTAACCGTATTAAGCTGTACAGTGAATCACTGGCTCGCTATGGGAAAAGCCCATACCTCTATCCTCTGTACGGCCTGGGAGAACTGCCTCAGGGATTCGCCAGGTATCACATGTTTGATGCTTTCTGCCAATCACAAGAGTGTGATTGTCTTCTCCATATGTAACATTCATTATCCTTTGTTTAGATTAAGTGCGATCTATGGAGGAACTTATATGCTTAACAAGCCAGTAGAAGAGATTGTCTTGGAGAACGGACGTGTGGTGGGGGTGAAGTCTGAAGGAGAGGTAATGTAGAGGCACACATTCATTCACTAACAAAAGGGTTCAATGGATCATAAAATCGTTACATTTATTTTTGATTCATTATTTTATTCCCATTCTCAGTGATATTACATAGATAATAACAAAGGGATGAGCCCCCAGACAATTCATTAATTAATCTTTTGCAGAAACCTGCTGCCACAATGGATAATTGTGGGTCAGTCTGGGCACCTGCAGTGTAGTTTACGATGAGAGTAAACCTCAAGTGTGTATGAAGTTCCTGCTGTCATTACTTCTCTATGTAATTTGTGAATATAGACAGTTAATATCCATTCACTATATGATCACACTTTGTTTTTAACAATCCCCTATAGCTTGTTTATGAAATCTGAAATATCAGGAGTCTCTTGAAGGAGTTTATATTTTAACTTGAAGCTTAGCTCACCTGAAACCTGTATAAAACATACGCCCTATGCCTAACCTCCTGCATGGAATCATAAACAATATTTGAATCGATTAGGACATTTATGGTGTCAATCATGCAGCTACTACCAGTTTTGGATCGTACTACATATATGTGATGAATGATGCCTTAATTCTAGGATAACAGTGTTTTTGCAATCTATTTTAAATTAAAAGCCTAAAGTGGGAGTGGCGGAGAGCAGAAAAAAGTGTGAGCTTGCTCATTTGGCTCTCAATGGCTAAGAGAGACTGCTTATGTATTGAGATTCAGTATTGAAAGTTTTTCAATACTTACTTCTGGCTGTAATTAAGTAAGTTATTTTAATGTGTGGATTTATAGATCAGCAGCTTTTATGCTTTTTGATTTCTCAGGTCGCTCGCTGCAAGCAGCTCATCTGTGACCCCAGTTACATCCAGGACCGGGTGCGTAAAGCTGGTCAGGTGATTCGCGTAATCTGCATTCTCAGCCATCCAATCAAGAACACCAATGACGCCAACTCCTGTCAGATCATCATCCCTCAGAACCAAGTGAACCGCAACTCTGGTGAGTGACACCGTGCCAGAAGGCCTGGATTGCTGGTCATCACTGACAAGATCTGTCATTTTTGTAATTTCATGGTATTAGTTTAATTTCCTGCCCATTCTGATACAGCAGAAGACTCTTAATGTATCAGATTTACCCTCTAGGACTTCCTATATGACTTGCAGCACAGTTAAACTGATGATAGGCTTAATTAAGTGTTGTTTGGCTTAAATGTGCGGGTTGTGATGCCCACCAATAACTCATCACAATTTTCTCTTACCTATAGATATTTATGTGTGTATGATCTCATATGCACATAATGTGGCAGCTCAGGGCAAGTACATTGCCATAGCCAGCACCACAGTGGAGACCAGCGACCCTGAGGCTGAAATCCAACCTGCTCTGGAGCTGCTGGAGCCCATTGACCAGAAGTCAGTATTTCACTTTCATTTTTACCTGGTTAAAGGAATATTTCACCCTTAGGCTCCAACATGGCTGGCAGTGCATGTACACAAGGTGGTATTTAGGTCATGGGCTGCTGCAGAAGTTGAATGCACAGCTATTATGGTAGGCCATCATTACAGGTTTCATGTATTTCTAGTGCGGGTGCTCTTTCCATATGTTCTGCAGCTTCCTGACTTCACAATGAGATGCTGCTTTAAATTTAACCATGCAGCTAGTACCTCTTCCTGGCTAAATAATGCACTGATGTAGTGAAAAAATAAAATGTAGTTGTGCCGATATATGCTATTTAATTCATGGGAAACCATTTGAAGCTTAAATGTTGTAGGTCTATGTTTAATGTATTCATTTCTATTCATTTCACAGACTTTGTTTTGAAAGGGTTGATTACAAGGCGGTCTGGCTGTGCCAAAGAAAAAAAAGTGTGTCTAAAGCCTGTGGTTCCTAGGGACGTTGATATAACAGACTGGGTCACAGAGAGAAAGAGTCAAGTGACATAGCCTCTGGGGATTTTTGTTGTTTCTCTCACACGTTGTGCTTTTTGATTGGTTCTGCAGGTTTGTGGCCATCAGTGACCTGTATGAGGCATCAGATGATGGATCGGAGAGTCAGGTCAGTGTCACACTCTTTATTAATCATTGTCTGATTCGTCCTGTTTATTAAGATGTACAAGAACCATAAAAGCAAATGAACAAACAAGCATGTAGTAGGCTCTGTCTTCCAGGTTATAGAGTAACCCGAGGTGCTTTCTGCTGCTCTGTTTTATATCAGAGAACATAGTGTGGATATATGACTTCTACACTGAATTCTTCGACCAAGAAGTGAATAACTTGATAAATAATGTTATTTCAAGGTACATACATGTTTATTTTTGTCTAGTGCCTTAAGATTTGTTTGCCACTTCTAGTGCTGAATTTTAGTTATTCATTCCTGATTTTATTGGACTCTTCTTTTCCATTTTTTTCTGGACATGTCTAACATATATTACAGAAACATGGGTGTGTACATTTTACCCACAGGTGCTCAGATGACTAACAGCAAATAAATGCCAGGGAAAATAGCCAGCCAGCTTGATCGCAGCTGAAGATACAGATAGTGACTTACAGTAATGTGAAGTAAAGTGAAATTAAGTAAAGATTATTAATATTGAGGGGCTGATACATTTTTTTCCAGTTCTGATCCAATTCTGATACACGACTTCTGATACCGATACCGATTCCGGCTTTGCACACATTGCATGAAGCTGTCTTGCTTTTCGGTGTTTCCAAACTCCAGTATCTCCAAATTAGTTTGATCAATTTTGGTAGGTAAAACACTGATCTTTATAAATAAGTTATGAATGCTAGCTTAGATGAAGAGATTTGTAGATAGTAAAAAAAATAAATAAAATAAGAGGTAATTAACAAAAACTTACTAAATTGTCTAGAGGGTCCAGCACTACATTTATATTATTATAGGGAAATTCCACCATTGTTACCAAAGGAGAACTACCAAAGTGTTCTGGACACTGACCCTCCAGTACCAGAGAACCATTTGGCACACGGTGGGCCCCTCTGGTTTAAGAGATTTGACCGTTAATTAAAGTTAAAATCTATTGGCTACTCTTTCCCACTAGACCTGCTCTCTCTCTTGAAATCAGTCTGATTCCTAGAATGGTGCTAGAATGTTCCTATTGATTGAGTCTTTCTGAACTAAACACTAAACACAGTTTCGTAACTGAGTGCATGTACCTCGGTGTCTCTGCAGATTTTCTGCTCTAGAGCGTACGACGCCACCACCCACTTCGAGACGACCTGCAACGACATTAAGGACATCTACAAGCGCATGACGGGTACTGACTTTGACTTTGAGAACATGAAGCGGAAACAGAACGACGTGTTCGGCGAAGACGAGCAATGAGGGTGCGGTTGGGCCTCGATGTGTGTGTGTGGGGATGAAAGATCGAGCAGGGTAAGGTGAGGGGGTGGGCCATTTTTGGAAAAGATGAAGTAGAGAGTTTAAGCTGAGGTTTATACCTGTAGTTATGCCCTATATTGCTGTTGTCTACGTTGGGACCCCCCCTGTAGCCCACCCAGTTCTACTTTTACCCCACACATGTGAACACAGACACAAACACATAGCCTTCTCTCTTAAACCTTCCCTTTATCATCTTCTGCCTGTCTGCATTTCTCATGCTGTACATTTCTGCCATGTGGATTTCTTTTCTGTTTAGTTCCTTGTTCGTTTGAGCGGTCCATGGTACACTGTGGGGTGAAATCTGCTAGCTGGCTGGGGATGAATGCAGCTTTTCATTTATGGTTATCTTAGAAGCATCCTTCTTTAAACTGCACATTTGCATCTCCAGAAAAATGCTGACATGCAACACATTCTCATCAAGACACGTAAATGAGACACTGCACAGCTTTATTCTGCCCTGTACAGTGATGAGCTAAACATGCAAAGTCTAACACACTAAACATGCAAGTGTAACACACTTAACATGCAAATTATATTACATTAGAAGGGCATTCCTGTCAAAAATATCCATATAATAAGCTGATATCCCATGATCATTACAATACCCAACATCACTTAAGACAACAATCCGTGGGAATCCCCTGTCCACTTTCAAAAACCGGCGTGTACCGGCTTCAAGACACATAGTCTGAAGGGATTCTTTTTCTAAAAACTGGAAAATCTCGATGTAGAGTCAACTAACTCTTGAGAAGCCTCTTTAGGAGAAGAGTAGGCATGTTTACTACAGGTGTTGTTTTGGGTGGAATTTTCATTTTGGATGGAGTGCCCCTTTAATCGTTTAATCGAATTAGTAACATAATATATTAAATTAGTCAGTAATTCAGTCAATAATGCTCATTTTGTTTATAAGCAGAATCATGTAGTGACAATTTGGCATCATTATATCAGGCCAACTTCCATTCATTGTTGAACTATTGCTTTAATGAGAAAACTGTCACTGCTTCATAACCGTTGACATTTAGACACTTGGACTCTGCTTTTCCTGAAAGAGCCCTGGCCTTCACTCCTAGAAAGTCATGCGTTTACGATTTCACACATTTCCCCCATGCACAAACCCTGCGGTGGTGCATTGCTGTTATGAAAAGGAGCTTTAGCCCTTGGTGTCACCATTTAGTGAAGGACAGATGTGAATTCTGCAGAAGTAAGAAACCTTTAAGCATGTTGAGAGAAAGGTTCAGAAGAGTGTGTGGTGCTGCCATGTCAGCTGGAGTCTGACTGTTGAAAAGTGGGCCACTTTAAGGTGTGGGTTAATTGACTTTAGCCCTGTTTTGTGAACAAAACCAGCCAGAATGATGTGTGAAGGACACGGTGAGGCGGTGAATGAAGATTAGTCAAAGGAAAGTAAAATGGAACATGGTGGAGAAGGGAAAGAATACACATTTTTGAGTTTATAGGGCTTCCTGTTTTTGTGACGTAGTCCATTCTCCTGTGCTTTTTCCTTCCCCGCTGTCAGACCTTGAACTGAACTAAACTGTGAACTGTGAGAGTTTAGAAATACTTGCCAATAGAAGAGATTTTTCTCCTTTATTTTTAAATACCAAATACCTTTCTGCCACCACTATCCGTTAGAGATGCTTTGGCTTGTGTCCTTGCCTGTTGGCTGGAAGACCAGCTTTCCCAATACACTGAATACAGTAATGGACTGAATTTGCCTCATTTAGATGTGTGCATCATTTCCACAAAAAATAACCCTACATCAGCAGTTATTGGAAAAAGAAAGTAAACTAAAAAACAACTTGTGTTGAATTATATCATTCAGGTGTAAATGGTGTGCCAATTTAAATGGTGCCCATTCAGTGTATCACTATTTTCAGTGGAATTCTCCGAACTTCTCGATGAACTACAGATGGTACCTGTGCAATATATATAGCAGCTGTGGACGTGATGTTCTGGCATGTTGGGGATGTCCACATTTCTTTTTAATACTTGCCAATGCTCCCATATTTAATCCCCAAAAATCAATCTCTCAGTCTGTAACGAGGACAGATTTATTTGCCTATAACAACACTGCCACAGTTCTCCAGCCCAACATTAGGGAACATAGCTGAACATCTCTTTCTAAACCTGGCAACCCGCTTCCTCCTTAGAGCAGGGGTCATCAACAGGGTGCCCCCAAGGGCCACATGAGGAGCCCACGGACCTGTTCAAAAATAGCACAACTCACCATTGAGAAACATGTTTTCATTTTATCATGTTGCTATTCTTCGTTAATCACTTTTGCATTTATATAGATTTGAAAATGACAATATCCAAAAAAAGCATTGAAATCATGTTCATTATATATGAAGTTTGGATACATTTAGTCCAACTCTGTTGTAGTGTATGTAACTGGTAGCCCTTCATATGCCTCAGTACCTGTGAAGTAGCGCTCAGTTTCAATACGTTTGGTGACCCCTGGATTAGAGTTTATGTGAGAGTATTTCTTCGTTGTTTGTGCGAAAAGCTTACATTTACATTGCATTACATTACTGACAGTTGCACTAATTTGTAGTAACACTTTAGTTTGGTGATGATTGTGAGTGACTATGATGTAGGAACGCCAAACAACAATCTCGGATACATTCCACAAGAGCCAAGAGATGCACCTCTGGGTTTGTTGTTCATCACACACTAATCTTAAAGAGGAATTCCACTGAAAGACAGTGATGTGGTCAACACATTGTAACACCATACGGTTTTTGACATGCTGCTTAAATCACTTGGCAACACAAATTTTTTTTGAGTCATTTGATTTCTGTATGTACCTCCAACATGCCTGAACTGAAATGCGTAATGCAACAATCCGGAGTCAGGGAAAAATACTGTAATTAAACTAGCCAACTAGCTAAACAGTCTCATATTTGCATCAGTGCTTAAATGTCTTTTAGTATCTTGTATTCAAACACTATCCACATGGCTAACAATGGATTTTGCTGCATATTTTGTGTTGATTATGCACAGAAAAGGCTAAAATTATAAACTGTAGCAATTCATTTAAAGGGCCCATATCATAGAAAACCAAATGATCATTTTTAAAGTAAGGCTTTATGCGAACACTGTTGAAAAGTTTAAAACAATACTGTCCCCATTCCATACAGCCTGTATATAGAGACCAAGCTGCAAAAATGTCTAACCAACTTCATATATTTACATATTTTTTATATTTTATCCCAATACCGATGCTGTTTTAATCCAGATTAATTTATGACTGAGGCGCAATACAGGGCAGCCTATCAGAAATGGGTGTAGTATGAAGAGTATTGAAAATAGTCATGGAAAAAATTAATTGTGTTTGCATTAGTGGTAAAAACATGGTATACAAAGAAAAGTGTAACATACGGGCCCTTTAATAAATAATTATGAATCAAATGTATCAATGTTATTGTGCGGATTATCATAAAATAGCTGTCGAATTTTGGTGGAATTCCTCTTTAATTTTGCCTTAAAACCGGACCATTACATTAAAATGAGCACCACGTCTTAAACTCACCTCCAACCTCACACACGCACCCACACAATCACACACTCACACACACACTTTCTCTGAAAAAGACAAGCCTCTTCGTTGCACTTTGTAAAGGTCTGAACTGTGTTTACCTGTGAGAGTGGTCAGTGTATGAAGTCTATGTGCCTGGAAAATAACTCAAACAACTAGAAACTAAAGTTCCTTAATGTTTTTTGTTTCTTAATGTTTTTGATTTTCTCATATGAGCAGCATTTGAACTGTGTTTGTTTTGTTTTTTCTCTCATTCTTACATTCATTTCTTGATAACCCATTGTTTTTTTATTTATTTAATTTAAAAGCAAATATGTTTCGCATCTCATTTTGTGCCACGTGTTTTGGTTTAGATGGACAAGCAGAAAATCAAGAGTGACACAATATATCTTTTAACTGAGCTAACATAAAAATGACTGATGAGTAGCTGGCCTGTGGGCCTTCTTTGAAAACTAGTATGTGAACATTATCTAATGTCCTCGTAAATAAATGAATTAAACAGATGTATGAATTAAAAACAATATGAAACAATAAAGGCACTTGAAAAACTGACCTTGTGTTGGCGTTCTGACATATTTTTGTCTCTCATTACACTAAACCTTGAACAAACCTAATCTTTCAGTGTGTGCTTCTTATACTGTGTGTTTTTAATAGTAAAGAAAAAAAAATATGACACTTATTTCTGCCACTTTTCATAGACGGTTGCTATTTATTTGAATATGCTTAAAATAAAATGCAATTGGGCAAGTTAAGCCACCCTCGCAGCTAATCCATTGGTGTTTTTTTTTCTTTAAAGTCTCAGCATTGGCTTGCAATCTCTCTCCCAGTTCATCCAAAAGGTGTTGGATGTGTTTGAGGTCTGTGTGGCCTGTTAAATTCTTCAAATTCTATATGGTATTGTTCAAAATGTCTAGATCTGCAAAGGCATTAAGATTATTCTACACTGGAAGTAAATGGTCTAGCTCAAACCCTGAAAAACTGCTATGTCCAAGACATTGATCCATATAGAGAATGTTTGAACAAACAATGTAAAACACATGAAGATGAACAAAATCCAAATTCTAAACTCATACAGATCAGTTTGATACAGAACATACATTGTTTGGGTTTCCACTCTAAGATCATGTTTCTAGCCTGAAGAAAGACTATGGTCATATGTTACATTTTCTATTGAAGCAGAAGAGAAAGAAAACTATAAAAACCTGTATTAAAATACCCTGCTTCCTTAAGCAATCTTAATAATAGAAACTATTATAAATAGAGATTAAATCAGAGGTGTGATCAGAATGTCATGTGTGGGGAGGGAGTTCATTAATAATGGGGGGGGCAGACAATTTCTTTTGATGGACAGAGCATAGATTGGGGGGCACAGCTTGTCCCTGGGGGGGCATTGCTCCCCCCAGCCCCCTCATAGACATGGCCCTGGATCCAATAGGCATAACCAATAAGTGTTTGAACAGAACCTGTGATGTTTCATTCACATCTTGTAATAATTCTTTTAGGTAAACTATTTGTTGCCACTGGGTGGCATCACTGTGCTTCTTATTTAAAAATAAAGAGCAATCCTAGTCACGACCAGATACACAACCAACCATTTCTTCAGGTGTTTTTTTGTACACAGTCTGACACCCAGTTTCAGATTCTGATGAGATTAAACGAAACAGTGCTAACCCACATCTGACCTCCCAGCTGAATAAATTCAGCTTTTGCACAGTTGGTCTGTTTTATTTAAGATTCATTTGTTTTGTCTCCAGCATGCATCACAACTGTTTACAAACCATTGATGTGGAAAAGTTAATATTAGTTAATTAAGTTAATATTTTATTTTGATTTCTTTTAAATGAATGTTTATTATGTAACCATTTGATTCACTGTTTTGATTATTTGTGATTATGTTACCCTGGGATTTCTTAATTATAGATCCTTAGGTAAGGTTAAAATCTAATAATATGCTATTATGTGGGTTTAAATTAAATGTAAGAAATTAATTTAAAAACAGCACATAAGTTTAGTTTAGCATAATGATTTAGCATTTAGATTAGATGTCCTAACCTCATGGTTTGACCTAGCTCGATGGTCAGATGTGACATCTATTTGTCCAGTGATATTCCTAGTTTACAGGGTCATGTTGACTCTTAATGATAATGTCTTAGTCAAAATGTTCTAATGTTTATCTGAAAGTCTGTTGTGCCCGAGAAACTAGAAGGCCAACTTCTTGTAAACAGGAGATTTTGGGTTACTATGGAGACTGAGGTCGTAGGAGAAGTGACGTCCGCTCAGTCTGCAGTAGTGACAAATAACTTTATCCAATGGACTTTTGACACCTCCTGATGGGTCGTTTTCTAGAGTCTACGTAATTTTGGGTATAAGGTATGATGTTCTGTGTGAAGAAGTGGGAGAACAGGTTTCGGACGGGGAGACTTTCCGGTGTCTTATCCTGACCCCATCTGCAGGTGTTCCAATAAATCTTTCTTATGATTCAATTTGAGCAAAAAGTACTCTGTTGTTTTTTTTGAGTTTCTGAACCCATGGAGGGCATCTCTTGTTAGCCCCGACACCATCAAATGTAGTCTGTGTGTTATATATTAAATACATCGGATGCATGTTTTTTGTCTGAGTTGGATAACACAAACTGCATGCAGTTTTGGCATCATGTTGCCTTCAGATGCATCAAGCTAAAATAAAGGTAAATGTAAAAGTTTTTACATATGATAGTTTTGGGAATGTCTGGACCTAAAATTGAGATTTTTCATGCATTCTTGGTGCAGGGATGCAGTCAGAGAGTTTTAAGATTTTCCCACAATTTTAAGCATTTTCAGAATTACATATATTATAAATAAAACGAATGAAAATAAGTGTAGGTTCATTAATGGATAGTTATTTGAGTTGTAGACATTGTGACCTTGGTTCTATTCATTACCAGACACTGAGTTCCTCAAAATTCCTCAAAATATGCAGAAATAGAAAGAATTCCCTAATTAGTGACTATAAAAATCTACATAAAGAAAACAATTACCACTGAGGTCTATCAGGACAAATAAAGTAAGGGGAAAGCTATTATTAACCCTAAATCTCACATCTTTTAGAAAGTTACAAAATATAAAAAATATACACTGATATATATTTTCAGTATTTCACTTCTGTGTTCAAGTTAGAGGCCTTGAGAGCTGATAAACAAGCTCTGTGTGCTCTGAAATGATACCCACTTTCCTGTAATCCTGGGATTATGGTTCATGGTGCCATTTACCATCCTCAGATTTTAGTTGCTGTGGATGGAAGCGTCTGCCACCCCAGCCACATGAAAATTGACATGGTTGTACGTGGCACCTGAGCTGTGACCGAAAATTGCACTCATTTACTATGTAAGGCACTATGTAGTGAAAGCTTGAATGAGTGCACTTTTCAGACAAAGCTCTGGTTTTGATGTAGCAAAGTGAATCACAGGATCATGAAATAGATCTCATGGCTGCAAATAAAAATGAAAAATATGACAGCGTAATCAGACAATGTTTAAAAAATGCAATTCAAGATACAGTAAACCCTGTAAACTGTAAATAACATCCAGTAAAACAAAAGAACACTTGAGGATTTTCCATAGGGAAATTCTGGATTACAGCTGCCAGAGATGCATCAACGGGCATCAGCCAATTAACAGCAAGGGTATAAATAATATTCTCGGATTGGCTACTTTCAAACCTCCCACCTCTGAGGGCAGTGGTATTTCAACAACCCAAGATTCACTTTCTTTGTTTTCTTGACAGTATCATTAAACGTATAGTTATATTTCAAATGAAAATGTACCTGAAATTATAGTAATGATAGCAGTGATGTCCAGCCATGCCCCCTTGTCCTTGTGCTGGGTTGTTTATGTTTGGGTGCAAATAAGCTGGTGTCACTGGATATTTGTATGGTGTATATCTCACTGTCTCACTATCTATCTAACTGTATGATCTCTCTCGCTCTCTCTCTCTCTCTTTCTTTCGCTCTCTCTCACATATGCACACACAAATACACACACACTCACAAAGAAAGAATTAACTTCTTGCCACACTGGGAAGGACAAAAAGTTCATCAGCACCACGAGGGCAAAACAGATTTGTCTCCCGTTCATCTTTAAGGACTTTCTCTTTCAAAGTCATTTTTATCTCCAGGCAAAAATGAAGATGCATCAGGTACAGAATAAATAAACAAGCACCACAGACAGAATATTCCAGAGGGATCAATGGAAAAAAACATGATCTAGAAGACATTTTGCAAGATCTATAGAGGACTTTTGAGAATGGTACTGCCCTTGAATGACCATAGAAAAGCTATGATCTAAAGGACATTATAATACTAAAAGTGATCATCTATAACAGCCCTTGAAAACCAAAATCATAAAACTAAAATCAAATTTAGCAAAAATCCACTACTGAAGAGCTTTGATCTAGAAAAAACATTGAAAAGCTTGGTTTTTGAGGAGCCAATAAAAAGTTACAGTCTAGGAAGACAGCAGAACTTGAAGAGACCTTGATATAAAAGAGGTAATAAATGGCTTTAATTCAGGTGGCTTTTATCATTTTTAATCTAAAATGGACATTAGAAAGCCTTGAACAGAAAGGACTACCACACTCAGAAAAACGAATCATGGCCTAGTTTATTTGTAGGTATTAGCATCTATTTTCTTTTATTTAAATAATTAAATGTTTGAAATATTTTTTATTTGTATTTCTTAAAAGCAGCATAAATCTGTTAATTGTGAAAACAATGAAATCAATTAAAACATATGAATATAGTTTAAAAATGATTAGCTTTGGATCACGAAAGATTCAATTAGTTAAATTGAGATTGTTTACATCGGGTTTATTTAAAGGTTTATGATAAATACATAAATCTGCTATAGCTTATTCAAACAACATTGGGTTTATTGGTATTGTTATATAAATTCTTATTTGTTTAATTTACATGTGACTGACCAATATGCAGCACATAAAGTTTATTGGCCTGTTTCTGTTAATAATAATAAAGTAATTCGAATGAAAGGAAATTTTGTAAGAAATTGAAATACATAAATCTTTGGAAATGTTTCTGTGAGCACAAAAGTCTGTAATCTAGAACATGGTCTTATAAGAAATTAATATGGGCCACAATTTTGAGTGAACACCAGTAAGCATTTTTAACCAGGAGTGATATTTCAGCCTGCAATGACCTTGATTCTTGTTTAAAATAATGACTTGCACTTAAAAAATATATAGTTACATACCATCTTTCTACATTTGTTTGAATAATCACTCTTATTAGTTCATTTTTATGTTTTGCACATCATGTATATAACTTTTATGGGATATTTTAAGAGGCAAATACGTGGTAACCAGTACACCATATATGCATAATGTACAGACGAATCAGGATTTTCACTTCTATTTATCAATGGGTCAACAAAAATCTAGCCCCTATTCTACAGTAGTATTTACTTTTTCCTCTGTATGTTTTTAAGGACTAAAAAATACAGTATGACTGTGCCTTTAAGACTAAGGCTGAAGTTTGAGGTCCATTTGGTGGCCATTCAAAAACCTCTACTCATAACTAAAATGCATAAGTGAAATGTTCTTTATAGCTTCAGGTTGAATGGTCAACGCAAGGAGGCTGTAGAAATCCCTTTTGCATCACCTATCTTTTAGAGCCCTTCAATGACTACTAACCCTCCAAAAACTGCATTTCATACACTAAATGAGCAAAAGTACTGGTACACCTGACCATTACACCAGCAAGGACTTCAATGACATTACATTTAACTGCATAGACCTTAATATGGAGCTGGTCTCCCCTTTGCAGCTATGACAGCTTCCACTCCTTTTGGAAGGCTTTCCACAAGAGGTCAGGGCTCTGTACGGGCCAGTCAAATTCTTCCACACCAAACTTGTCTAATCATGTCTTTATGCATATTACTGCGTCCACAAAGTTGGTGTTTTCCAATATGTCTTGTTGTGCATGATTTTATACACCTGTAGGAATGGGTTTGACTGAAACACCTAATTTAAAAAATGAAGAAGCGTATCCCAGTACTTTTGTCTATATCGTTTATTATTGTAATCAATTAAAATATCGCCCCATATTATGTATGGAAATTCTCATGTTATCTCAATTAGCAGGGGTGTCAGAAGCATTTTTAAGGTGAGGGGGCGCATGGGGGCGGGGTATGGGTGTGGGGAGGGGGTTGCTGCATGCCTGCAAAGTCTTGTATACTTTTAGGGGTTGGGGGTGTTTGGAAACCCCTGTTGAATATTGAACCATGAATCTTGAATCTGTCTCGAAAAAATCCACTCCGCTTAATTAATAGAAGAACACATACCACTGAAAATCCGGGTTTGCCTCCAACTCACCGCATGCAAGTGAAGTGAATCCTCAGTGCAGAGCCAGGCTGCTCGTATTTCCAGTGGTGTTTGTATTGTTGTGTCGATTTAGAGGAGTGGATTTTTTCACAGAAGATTCAAGATTCAACAGTGCTGGGTGAACTAATTATTCATTTTTAATTTGTGTGGGTGCAAATTATGAATGTGCGGTAACACATTTAAGTTACTCTGAATGCAGGCCAAAAATGAATACACCCAACACATTTATTTTTGCACAACTGCAGAGAACTGTTCCTGTATCAAACATTTTTTCTGCTTTTTTTGTTTAAATATCATTAATACACACATTCCGCATTTTACATTGTTTAAACATTGTATACCATATAGACCAAAGAAAATAAATAAATACTAAAACAAAATCTCCTTCTTTTGATGCATATCCTTTCCTTTAAATGCTTTAATTCAGTCAAATTAATGCATTTAATCAATGGGGTTTACAGTGCAATAAAATGAATGAAATATATAATACATAACGGGGTCTGAAAAAAAAACGGACATAAATGTGTGTTAAAGTCAGGCTTTCTGTTCGAAATGTATCATTTATATGTAAACAAAGGACACACGTTCAATCAGGCCCAATGGGGGCGATGATGGGTGAACATCTTCTACTGATGTTTAGTAAAAAGAGTGAAACAGCCATGATGCATTATTTATGGGTAAACAAGGAAGTGCAGGTACATTGTCATTTGCATACATTTGAAAGATGACGATGGTGGCTACGTTTAAGGCTGGGTTTCTGATTAAAATAATCAATAAGAGCAATAACAACGTGATCGTTTCTTGACGGTTGGTACATTGCATGTTGACGCAGATAAAGGCTGCAGAGTCTCTAACGTAGTCCAATGAAATCCCCCAACACACGTTCACACACACACACACACACAAACGCAAGCATACACACTAGTCTCTCTCTCTACTCCTCCCCTCCCTTGCTCTAGCGTCGCATCACTCCTACCACCACCCCCTCCCCATACCCTCCACCCTCCATCGTTGCATCGTGATCTCTCGGATGCAGGAGCAGCACGCTCGCAGGGGTCACCTTCCATCCGTTTCTGCAGCAGGAAGAGAACGCGCAGCAGAGTAGGTGCACATCTTATTCAATAATTTGTGTGAAGATCGTGTCCTGATCCCGTGAATTTTTGTCTTGATCTCTTTTGCTTCCCTCATTTTCTTTCGCCTTTACTCGACCTCGTCGTCTGTTTTCGCGGGCTCTGCCCGGAGACCCCACAGCGCGAGGGTCTCCAAAGTCATTCAGTGGTGGGGGTTTGTTTTTCAACAATGGTGCTCTGAATATAGCGAGGCTGGCGACGCGTTATAATCCCCCATAAAAGAAAATGAAACGTCACATTCTAACGCCTCGTGTCGACTATTTGCAATAGGTCTTTGGGGGGCAAACGACGTCACGATTAATCGCGTTCGAACGGGAACACTGCGCGCGTCCACTGAAAACAACGATGCTCTGCATGGATGAGACTGAGTCGTGTGTGTGCGTGTGTGTGTGTTTTCACATAAGCACAATGTGTTAAATCAAAACAAGTCGTGGAAAGGCTGACTTGTTAGTCTGGTTGCAAAATATTTTACTTGAATTATTCGAAATGACATCAAATTACATATTTTATTGTGTAGTGAATAAACAAACCAAGGGCATGCACTGAGATGTGTGTGTGTGTGTGTATTTGTGTATGATGTCTTTTTTTAATATATTTTTGCATGTTGAGCTGAACCAGTGAGGACATCCTGGCTCGGTTATGTAACACTTTGTCATAACACAGAGTACCAAAGCCTCAGATTGCTTCATCCTGCACGCGCCACGGGCGACGAGGCTGGTCTGACTGATCTCACAACAAATTCTTTACATGTTCACATAAGCTGTGTCTGGCTATATTTATGCCCGCAGAATGGTGCACCTTACAAATGCATGTTTGTGCTCTCTACTGTTTTGGAAAGTATATTGGGGTAACATATTTTTTGGAAATACTGGGTTCATTGTTATGTTTCCAATGTGCTAAAACACTAAACTCTTTTCATAGATGGTGCTTGAGTGATTCAAAGGTGAAGATTGTTTTACATTTCCAAGATTTTTTTATTGTCAGTACAACCATATACACAGTATACAGTGCATCGAAATGCTATTTCACCCCAAGCTCTCCCATGGTGCATTTATAAGATTATCAAAATATAACAAATCAAAATATAAATATATAATCTCTGTCTCTGTCTCTCTCTCTCTCTCTCTCTCTCT
>JBBKCR010000128.1:24625176-24636415 GCA_037577295.1 Ladigesia roloffi | reverse complement strand
GTTGCTTCAACATAGAAGTCTTATTCAAATCAAAACAGACAGGGAAAAATCAGACATGAAAAACAGGACCGACACAGGTTCCTGCAAATCAGCCAAGCTAACACAATGTAATCAGACAGTGTTTGGAGGAGCATGCTAACCGCTAATTCTGTTACTTTAGCTAACATGTGCAGGTGCTGATTAGCATCATATTATTGGGGATGATGGGAGGGAGGGCCAAGAAAGAGGGTCAAATGTGCTCTCTTGGACACCCAACTAGGCATGGATATAGCATCACAGGGATCACACTTGTGATCCCCTATGACAGGCGAGAGTATACACTTATTTATGTTATTTACTTTTTCAGTAGAGAAAACTGAGATGTATCTAACTGTTTGGGCGCATAATGTTTAATTTTCATTACTGAGTTTTTGGTGTGTGTTTTCTGTACAGGATCTGTTTAGGTCGCTCAGCCTCCTTTTATCAGCTTTTTATATGTTTGGCTCAGCAAAATGTTGCTCATAGTGCACCAGGGCCAAGTACAATGCGCCCCCTCAGGCCCTGCTGGTGCTTTCTGCCTGTTCCTTTGGACTGAACCATGTGGAAAGTAGCAGGGGCCTGCTGCTATAATACAGTGTTGCTCACTGATTCATATGATACTGAAGGCAGAGGAGCCAGGCTGACAGATTGGTTGGAAAATGCGATCTCATATTTATGTGGACATGTTCTCCTGATCTGGCTTTATTAGCACTGTGGTGATGACTGTTTTAAATGAAACCCCCTCCTGCCAAATTTAACAGTACTATCAATCAAAATATCAAAATATAATTATTTTAGTATTTTGACATATTATTAATAAAATATTCTGGTACACTTTAACAGCTTGTATCTCCATTTGATATAAAGGCCAGATAAGTAATGACACCATGTATGGAGGTGTACCCCCTGAGTACGTGCAAACAGAGTGGGCTTTGCAGAAAGCAGTGGGATGGCGAAAGGTTAAATGTCAGAATGAAATGGACACAAGTGTGCATGGTAATGAGCACAGGAACAGGGATGCTGGAGGTAGATATTTTTAATATGTGTGTGTGCCCAGAATGAAATCTTTGACCTTAGAACCAATTGCTAGCAGCTGTGCTACATTTTTATCTGTTTCATGTGCATCGTGTTATTTCAAATGTGTGACTGGCAGCAAAGAAACCGTGGCCTACACTCTTACAAATATGTAAAACTGAAATGCTACATGAAATTGATGACACCAATGATGACACACAAAAAATATCTTATTCATTACAGGCCTCCTGCTTGTAAAAAATGTTGTAGTGAAGTGACACTTCAAGAGATTTAGTCTGAAAAGACATTTTTCGAGAGATGTTGCCCAACACAGAACGTCTCTTAGCCAGTTACATTGTGAGGTCAAAATGAACTGTAGTATAATGGTTATATACTTAAATATATAATGGTATAATACTGTGCAGTAGACTCTAATAATCGTAAGTAAATGGATTGTGGCTGTTTTTGATACAAAACAAAAAGGTAGACCCAAACCAAGTGAAAAAAAAGATAAAATGCAATGTAGGATATTCCATTTAACAGTAATATACACACAAGGCACAAACTCTTTGCTGTCTTGAAAATGTACCATATTGAGGCACCATGTTATATGTGAATTTTTGTATTGTTAATAGTAACTGCAATAATTTGCTATGAGATTATTATAGGAGTCCTTGAGAAATTCCTGTGGCATTTCTATTTACACATTTTGGATGTAACAAAATTATGTTATTAAACTATGACTTCACCTTCAATGACTGTCAACTTTCATGAGGCTTTTACTACAGAGTTTTATTACCCCAGCTTTTGGCAGAGGCTTAAAATAAGACACACCAGTCAGAAGGAATTATCTCAATGAAGACGGTTAGAGTGAAGTGGTGGTACTCTTTGTCCAGAGTGCTGTTTTAATGTTCAGGAACATGTCAATAGCTCCTCTGGAAGTGGGCAGTGCTACTAAAGGCCTCACCATGAATCAATGTCAATCATAATAGCGAAACTAAGTAGCTATAACGTTATAATCAATACCAGACGTATATGGTGTGTAAAATGTGTTTAGCTTTGAGTCTTGTGTGGCTAAAGCACACTGAGCATTGTGCTAACTACAAGCTTAAAGGGTCACACTTACCTCAGAATAAGTAAATGAGCCATCTCAAATAGACCTAAAAAAATCTATGTTTCACTACTAAAACATTGTAGTGAAACATACTTTTGTCTCAAGTCTATGTAAGATAAATATAGCTTTGTTGGCTGTGTAGCTCCAGTGCAAATCTAAAGGACCAATGTTTAACACAAAATATGCTTGCAGAACAAAATTGGCAGATACAGAATTGGATAAATGGGTACAGATTCAAGATTTTAATAAGATAAAAGGGGGATTCTGAATTTAAAATTGACCAGTGAAACTCCAAAAAAGGATTGACATTCACAGACACTGTACGTAAAAGTTTATGATAAAAGTGGGATGCCATACAAGAGCAGAATTAGTTTCTTAAAAGAAAGATTTCTTCAAAGTAAAAGTAAACTTCATTTTCATGTCAAAAAATACATGCATGTAGAACACACACACACACACACACACACACACACACACACACATACAAAAAGGTATTACATCCAAAAATTGTTCAAATGTTGCATCCCCAATCAAGTGGAAAGCACATTTTAAAGTTTAAATAGCCTTTTAAAGATTAAAGAACACATGAGTAATGTGAATGTTCTTGGGCGAGCTCCTCCGGATTATGTGCAGGCTCTTACATTTGTAACCCAGATTCATTCATCATCCAAGCCGTTTATCTTGAACTAGGGTCGCAGAGGGGCCTCTCCCAGCAGTCAGAGGGCAAAAACAGTTAAAGACCATCAGAGGGCTGCATTCAGACAATCACACTCACACCTTTGAGTTCTGTGGTTGGAGAAATTGGGTAAACACACAAAATCCTACCAGACAAGACCCTTGCTGGACTTTATTGCTGCAAGGCAAACATGCTAACCCAGAATCGAACTCTTTACATGATCTTGTGATACAGTGGTAACCCAGAGTAAAACTCTATACATGAGCTTGTGATACATGATGTTGCAATGTTGCACATACAGGTCTTGGCACAAAAACAAACTTGCATGCTTCTGGACAGTTTAGGTTTGCTGCAGATTTGAACAGAATTATCGGGAATTAAAGAAGTATAGAAAATAACAAGTACAAATACTCAGTTTGCAGAATAGTTGAATTGAGTTCAAGCTTGCCTTTAATGCATAAATATGGTAAAAGAGTACAATAATTCATGTTTGTTCTATGTTTTTTGGCTACATTTGTGCAGGGGAGAGCATGGGCATTTCTGCTGAGCCATTTCTTTAATTGGGACAGGCGGGGATTTTTTGTAGCGCCTACTGTCATTTCATGAGGGTACGGATTCCGTTTTTCTCCACGGATTCTCACAATGCAGTTTTTTATGACATGCTTTCCTAGAAGACCTTCAGTGTAAAGAGTGTATAATTCTCCACAGAGCTCATGGACAAGCACTGTGCACAAACAGCACTAGTCTGTCTAGACACATTTTGAGAGTGTTGATGCACATTGACATTTACAGACACATGGCGGCTGAGGTGTCATCACAGGAGATTTCCTCTTGAAGAGCCAAGTGAGATCCTGTGTGTGTGTGTGTGTGTGTGTGTGTAGGTTTGGGCAGGTATTATGTGCCCGTGTCTGTCATATAACATGCCCTGGACCATATGCAGTGTGTTGTGTGAGTAGACAGGCTTGAGCTGATGTTCTGGGTGTACTGTGATACTCTGAGCTGCAGTCATGCACTACTGCTACAGGGCATCACATGGATAGATGAGCCCAGCAGTGCAGGGCAGAGACTGATGGAGGGAAGTGGGGGTGCCTTAATACACTATATGGACAAAAGTATTAGGACACTTGGCCATTACACCAACAAGGACTTTAATGACATCACATTCAAATATGTGGATTCAGTATGGAGTTGTTCCCCCTTCGCAGCTATAACAGATTCTACTCCTCTTGGAGGGCTTTCTACAAGATTTTGGATTTTCTGAAGGAATATATGCCCATTCATTCTCTATAGCATTTATAAGGTCAGACACTGATGTTGGATAAGAAGGCCTGGTGTGCTATCTCTGAGTTTAGGGTTCTGTGTGGGCCAGTCCAGTTCTCCCGCACCGAACTCATCCAGCCATGTCTTTATGGAGCTTGCTTTGTGCTCCATGCCACATACATGCTGGAATAGAAAAGGGCCTTCCTTAAACTCTGTCCACAAAGTTGGAAACACGGTGTTGCCCAAAATGTCTTGATATGCTGAAGCATTAAGATTGCTCTGAATTGAATAATTAATATAATGTATACTTACCAGGACTTTTCCAGAAGGTGCAATCAAGTTGGAATGGATCAGGGAATATAGGAAGGTATAATGGAGGAAGGAAAAATAGAGCTTGGCTAAAGCAGGCTGATGAAGTAGAGGTGAATGTAAACAGACGTCTGATGATAATAACAACCATAATTTCCATCACTTTGTTAGTAAAAAACTGGCTGCCTGGTGTATAAGATATTGTATAAGATATTTTTTTTATTTAAGCTTTTGGCCTAAAACATATTTTTAAAACTCAGTTTATGGTAGAGGAAGTCATGGAAGGTATTGTATGATCAAGTGTAAAATGCCATTTATTTACCATGTGTTTTAATCAAAATTGCATGTTAAGACACATATAGGTTCACTAGAGGTTTTCATAGTAAATAAAGTGCCTTTTTGTGTTATAGACATTGTGACCACAGTTCCATGTTTTGTTTACATGTGAACAATTGAATTATGCTTAATGTGCTGAAAATCTCTTGAACATTTAACTGAAGGACAAATAACAGGTTATATTAAGGCCTAGTAACAATGCATTGTATTTCTATTTAAGAACAGCCTGTTTTACAAAATAGACACTGACCTGTGATTAAAAAAAACATACAGAAAAGTG
Organism: Ladigesia roloffi; assembly: GCA_037577295.1. Taxonomy (NCBI): domain Eukaryota; kingdom Metazoa; phylum Chordata; class Actinopteri; order Characiformes; family Alestidae; genus Ladigesia; species Ladigesia roloffi. The sequence goes on along the minus strand of JBBKCR010000128.1, from coordinate 24,631,408 downwards.
TTTAAACTGAACATTTTGGATTTGTGGTGCATGTTTCTCTACTGCCCTTGTCTAGCATCTCCTATTTTAATTTGGGGTTTTACCATATTAGTACAACTTATTGAAGTAAAGGGAACTCGTGGGCCTGGGCAGTTATTTTCCAATTGAATGAACTTAGCAAATTGGATTTTAGCTGCATCAGTTGACTTGCCAAGCAGGAGACAATATCTCACGTTACGCTAATCCAGCCTCATGGGTGCAGTGTCTGTTTGTACTTTCATTCCTAATGCCAGTAGATACCAAGAGTTATTTTCGCTTCACTTATTGTTTAGGAAGCCGTTCCAACTATTTCACATGCATTCAGACATCCAGCACACTATTGCTCAGTTAGTCACTCAGATCCATACACTCACCCATTTTTTCTGCTTCAAGAACTTCAAAACCTTGGTTGTAACCTCCCACCAGGTTACATTGCAATAATCATTGTTATTTCACCAGTCATTTGGTTTACGGTTTATTTTTAAAAATATATATAACAGCCTATACCATGCAGATTTACATTTAATAATACTTTATTTTAGAGAGTACATATATTTTTTGTTGTACAAAAAAATATCTTTAAAGATTTTGTTGCATAGAGAAGATAATTGGTTGTGATACAAATGAGTCTATGTCATAGAATCTAAAATATATATATATAACATTGAGGTCTTCGTCCTTATTGTTTTATAGACCACAAACCTAACCTTTTTTTGATTAATTAATTAAATGATTTTTGTGCTTGCGTTTATTGATCATTATGTAAAATAATTTGATGGTCATGATGATGATGACATTTAATATTATTGTTATTTCTTTCTTTCTGTGTTTATTTATGATTACTCTTAGTCTAATAGTTATTAGTCGTAGCTGTTCTAGTAATGGTAGTGTTAGTAATAGATCACATTTCAAGCAACTGTATGTCAGAAGTTTTGAATCATGCAGCAATACACACATCAAAAAAGGTGATGTTGAAAATACTTGATGGAAATGTTTCAACTGATATCATTCATCCTCTTGGTAAATCTTATTGACTTCTGATCTGCTGTCTCCCCTCTTTTGTGTTTCAGTGTTTGAGGAAGTCCGCTCTGCTGCCGCTGCGTTCGCCCTTTGGCCAGCTTCACTCCGTCCGCAACAATGTCCGGCTCCTACGATGAATCCGCTGCTGCTGCTGACGAGGCCATGGACAGTTTTTGGGAGGTATGAAAACGAAAACGGCTCAAAAAAAGCAAACGCTTCTTTCCTCCTTCGGCCTTTCCATCCATTCATTCAGTTTCTTATCAATAGCTTTGTTGTGTCTATGCCAATCCAGAATCTGATTAGAGTTACACAGAGACATGTTGTGTGTTTAATATTTGAATCTGCCAAAATGTCCACAATGGGGCCTATTTAAACAGAGTTGGCTCCTCATCCAACTTCGCCACCTGCTGTGCCCCTTCAAGAACCTCTTTTTGTGGAGAGTTTGGAGAGTGTCCAGTTATGGTGCTTGGCCTGTGTCATGTCAAGTCTTGCATTTCAAGTCCTTTTCTGCAAAACTGGTCTTTGGTTACTGGAACCACTGGATATGACCGTCCTCAGCATCTTTCAGCATTTCGCTAAGGCAGAAACTTGTAATACATTTAAATCTAAATTCGGATCGAGGCACCTGGTGGGTCTCGAAACTGCATGATCCCTAAGGTCCTTTATAAAGGTCCTGAACACAAGAGAGACCAGACTCGGACAATATCCAGTGACTACTGAATTGTCCCTAGCAATACTTAAAAAAAATCTAATCAAACCACATCGGATTTCGGAACACAAGCTTTTAACAGTTCTGTTTCTGCAAAGCTCAATACACTAGTTTATGTGGATGTAGGTGAGAAACAGTAAATCTTCACTGTGCAAATTCTTTGCTCAAAAATATGGAACTGATTACATTTGGTGTTGATTCAGAGACTGGTGATGCATGGTGATGCACGGTAAACTGATACTCAAAAACATCATGCCCCATCATTTATGATCTGAATATAGTTAATAGTATATATTTTTTGTTTATATGAAAAAGCTGATTTTTAGCTCAGTGATTTGAGAGAGTACAAGTACCTGATATAAAATGTACTTTAATTCTCCAGTCAGGTCAAATTAAGAATGTATTGTGTTGTGTAATTACGCTTCTTCATTACTGGTTACATAAAGTACAGTTCCAGCCTGTATGTAGCCACTATGTACATGTACTGTGATGTAAGTGCATGGGCGATGTTAGAGATTGCTCTATGACTGGAGTCAAGTTTCCACTTTTGTGTCTCCATCAATGTCAAAACCAAACCTACACCCTTAAAGTGTTCAACTTTGTTGAAAGTGGTCAGGGCCTGTTATAGGGTGTTTGTTTGTTTTCACCTTCAATTTTATAAACAAGCAATTCAGTTCAAATCTATTTTTGTTGTGCTTCTCACAATGGGAGTTATCACAAACAGCTTTATAGAAATTATAGAAACTTTATAGATATTTGTGAGTCATAAATGGCAAGTAAGAACCCAGACTCCAAAATAATAGCATGGCATAAGTGATAAATAACAACTGACTAATGAATATCATCATAAAATCTTTGTATTACATAATTTAAAAATAACTGCTGTCCTTTATATTGAGTGAAAAATGAATGAGTGGATTAAGAGAAATGTTCCAAAATGACTTACAATGAAGTCCTATTACATGGAAAGTTAATGGCATTTTGACATTTTTTGCTTTTGTTCAGATGGAGCCTTTATAAAATGGGGAATAATTAATAGTAAAGAAAAGAAGCGAGCTTATCATCAGACAGGCGTACTCTAGACTAACCAAAGGAAGCCAAAGACTGAAAGCCTATTTGATTATGAGCAAAAATAAATTTCATGACTGCCTTGAGTGCATTGGAATGAAAATGAAAGAACTCTGTATGGAGTGAAGCAGGTACTGAATAGTACCATGAAGGTACTGTACTGTACTTTTGCACATTACCTTTAGACAATACAATGCTAAGGTCTATACAAACTGTTTGAAGCCATTTGTATCAGCAGGGTTTCTTTCGGCCAGCAAAAACACAAATGAACATAAGAATAAATGCAAACAAAAATGAAAAAGTTTATTTTACTTGCCAAAAGTCATTCATATTTTGCGAGCTGCTTTGAAGAACACAGTTTTGGTTCCAGATTTCTGCTCTCTTCTTCCAGTCATTGATTGTAATTATACTATTCCACAAGCAACAAACCTAATTTAATCTAATGAAATATTGAAAGCTTTTTGTATTTGATGGAAGTAATGCTGGGCTTCCATGAGGAAAAAGGTCTGGAAATTGTTAGGCGAACACTTTGCCAAACATAAAACCACTCTTTTCATTTTTGGATTTGTAATATTACTGTTGGATCTGTGCTGGAAGGGCAACAAATAGTAAATTGTTATCATACAGCAACACAACTCTATGGGCCCGATAATGCACACGACGAAAAGTGCTTTTGTCACTGACGCAACTCATCATTGCTATTTTGTGGAAGCGCATCGTTCGTTTTTTCCGTCAGAAATGTACGTTGTCATTATAGCAGATGGCAATGCGCTGGGTAGGGCATGTGACTGAAAGAAGGGGTGGGGCGAGGTGCATAGCGCAAATTTTATATTTTATGAGAAGTGAAAGTCATTGCGCCACTGACCAGAAAAAACCTGGTCTGTAGTCATTCGTGCATTGTTCAAAGGCTATAATATGGACGACTGGGAAGTGGAAGTGTTGACAATGCGCCCACGCGCAGCTTCTTTCATAAGCAGGAGCGAGCAGCGGTGCACATAAAAAAAAAATTTAACGTGAAGGAAAACTTTATGGAGTCCTCGAAATATAACAATCAAATGTATATCCCATACATTACACCATGATTATTTGTAAAATAAATATAATTCTTGCAAAACTAAATTCACAGAATTTTTTTACTCTTAAACAATATGCTAACATAAACAAATATATACTACACATGTTTTTTTTTTCCAACAGTGTCTGTAAAACGGCTACTTTTAAGTATGCGTATATATCAGTAAAACACTCATAATGTTGCTCAGGCTTTTTTACTGAACAGTGCAGGAACAACATTCCTATATATATACTGCAGCCTACCAGGAAAAACATTCGTCACAGAGGCGGCTGAGTTGCGCATAAAACAGATCAACCCAAAATGGTCCGTCAGCAAATCCGTGTCCGGCGCCGGGTCTGGTTATGAGGCAAAATGTTTTTGGCATTATGAAAATATAAGCCGCACCTGATTATTAGCCGCAGGCTTCAAAATTTGGGAACATTTGGGAAAAAAGTAGCGGCTTATAGTCCGGAATTTAGGGTAGTTTTTACTAATTTAGCCATAAATTCCAATGGCCTTCTAGGACTGTCGGTGTCACTTGATATCCCAACACTGAGAGGGTGAAGCTAATGCGTATTTGAAAGACATAACATGTTAGATAACTGAGGTTTACATTAGCTAAATGAACAAATATATATTAAAAGATAGTGCTGTTGTTATGTTAAAGCTTATCTTTACCAGATGCATCTGTAAATTTGAAGTGCCCGTTTCGCCTTTTATCTCAGCTGCCCATTGGCTTTTATGATTGTGAGTCAGTGAGTTTCCTATATGGAAAAATGACTGTTAAACAACCACATGCTACAGATGTTGGAGGAATAGCTGAGACTGAAAAACGCTGGTGGAAATTACATGTAATAGACATTGTGCGATGCTGATGACACCTTTTCTGGCTCTAACACACCTATCTCAGCTCACAGAGGGCTTGATAATTACCCCATGAGCTGAATCAGAGGTGCTAAAGCAGAGAAAACACAGGGGGTCCACAGAACTGGGGCTGGGAAACACAGCTCTGTCATGAACCTGTAGTGAAACAGGTTCATTGCATGTGGTCCAGCCTCCTGTAAGATGTGCAGAATATGAATTAGAGACGGAGGCCCACTCTGATCTTATATGACTCATCAATGCTCAGCTGAATGCTGAACTAGATTAGTGTTTCTAGGGGCAAAGAAATGCACTGACACAGTGTTGTTCAGTAATATGGCTCTGGTTTTGGAAGGCTAGAATATCTTTTGCAAGAACAATGACATGTATATTGACATGAGTGCTGTTTTTGTTGTCCAAAATAAAAACAGATTATTTTAAAATGTAAATATCAATGTATTTTATGTATTTTTTAACATTAATCATGTACTCAAATTTGAGAATTGTATTGAATGTGTGAAATAATCACTCCTATATTTTCTAGTCTTGGGCTTGTGCATGTTCTGCAGCACCAGATAACAGTGTTTTTCCACTTTAACACTTCAGCGTTAACATGAGTCAGCTCATCAGCTAATAAACAAGCATTTATGAGGTTGTGTGCAGATATTTTAGGAGCAAGGTTTGACAGAGCTGCTGTGTGAGAAAATTGATTGTTATGCCATTAAGTAACTCTTAGCAGCTCAAACAGCTGAAAAAGACATTAATTGCTAAGTTAAAACCGCATTTTTTCTTTTAATGACAGGACTGTATGAGGCAGTTGGTGGACTATTGGTTAGAATGTTCACCCTGCGATCAGGAAGTAGTGGGTTTGATTCCCAAGACTGCTGAGCCCCTTTGCGTTACCCTGAGCAAAATACCAACCCCACACACTGCTCCCTGGGGGCGGTGTTGCTGGCTGCCCACAGTTTCACTTGATGAATGTGTTAAATGCAGAAGAAATATTTAGTGCTGTTCACACTGTGTGCTTTCGTGTGTTTACATATGACAGAATGTTCACTTTCAAGGATTTTCTGAGGTTTGTGTGTAGTCAGCAATTTAATGTGTATTCCCTCATACCTGTTTGTTTACAGCCCACACTGACAATGAACCTGCATGTAGTTGCTTAGTGTGTGCTACGTGTGTATGTGTGTGTATGTGTGTGTTCTGTAGTGCTGTCAATGTGAGTGTGGTGAAGGAGAGGATTAAAGCAACCGGAGCTCACACTCATGGGCACACATAAACACACACACACACACACACACACACACACACACACACACACTACACAAAGCCTTGGTAGCCATTGCATAACTCCACATGCATGCGCACGAGCCAAAGGGTTAGTCCCGCCCCCTTCTCCTTCCTCTTTCTCCCTCTCTCTTTCTCTTTCTCTCTCCCCCCCCCTCTGTCTCTCCTTGTCTCCCTCCCTCTCCCCTTCTCTCTCCCCCTCTCTCTCCCTCTCT
>JBBKCR010000128.1:24606520-24621509 GCA_037577295.1 Ladigesia roloffi | reverse complement strand
TATCTCCATTTTCTCTCCCACGCTCCCTCCCTTTCTTTCTCTCTCTCTCTCTCTCTCTCTCTCTCTCTCTGTCCACTCAATGGGTCTCTCTCACACCCCCTGCAGGCAGTGAATTAGAGGACAAGCAGACGTTGTGGTTGTGGAAATGACAACACACATGCAAAGTTGAGGAGAATTAAAAAATGCACAAGCTATTCAAACTGCATGCTGAACACTTTCTTAAATCTTTCATTACTGCACAGTAATTTCTTATTTTTCTTTCATGGGTGTATGTTTCTATACACACTGGCTTGCAAGTTGCAGTGGCAGTTGGTTGAGAAATCAAGTTTACACTTTTTCCCTTGCCTCAGTCTTGGCATGTTTTATGTCTCAATCTTTCATTTTTGGACCAGAGCCACAAAGTAATCAACGTTTATATGTATCAGTTAGTCTAACAACACATCTACGTCTGTACAGAGGTTTCTACAGTAAAGTAATCTCAAATAGACTCATTTATGTGGTTTTCTGACGCTGTATGACAAAGCTTTTAAAATTAACGTTAACTTTTAAAATTAACATATGCATTTCATTTTGTTGAAAATGTTGTGTTAAGGCCTGAACTGTCTGTTCTCTTATCTAAAGCTAAGGAAACAAACCAGAAACCAAACATGGATAATCAGCTTCTTTTAGGACAAGGCAAAATCTGTCAAATTATTTTTTCAATTAACTTCTATTTTTGCTAAAGCAGAAGAGAACTACTTAAAAGAAGATTCTGCTGGAAGTATGTGTGTATCTTCTGACAGGGGATTTGGGATAGTTTGTATGAGTTGACAGTCCCACAGAAGTAAATATAAATAAATAAAAATGACTTTCATTTACTTCTCAACATTGATTGATGCATTTATAAATAAGTGATTTAGTAAGTGGCATCATCTTGTGGACACCACCTGATGTAAACCAATATGAACAGATTTAAAGGCTTATTACAGGCTAAAAATGGGTCAGCTGTCATAAAATTTGAAAACTGACCACAACAATCTTTATGATGGCTGATGTCTATTGGAAAGTCCTTTATAAATGTTGATGTAGGTTTATATCAGGTCTCATTCAAAAGGTAATTACATGACTTTACAAACTTTAGTAAAGCATTGTCAACCAATGTAATGGACATTCCTTCTGTTTTTAACAGTGATATGGAGAATAAAATAAGTATTGCTATACAATCATGAAGCTATGCTAACACCACAGATCAGTGAAGTGTAAATGATGTTATACCAGCTTCTGCCAGGACCACCAAAGAAGCTTGCTCAGTCAGTCCTGTAAAAAAAAGCTTTCCTGGCAATCTCCACCCTCGCTTTGGCCCCACACTGGCCTAAATTGATCGGACGATGAGTTATTATGAATGATGACCACTAAAAAAGACGGATGGCTCTAGGATCGTGTTGATCAATAAGGTGTATTACTGCAAAGTCATACAACAGCTCTGAGTGTTTTTTGTGTTTTTGTGCAGGTGGGGAACTACAAGCGTGCTGTCAAGAGAATTGACGACGGCCATCGACTCTTTAATGATCTCATGAACTGCCTTCAGGAACGTGCCAAGATCGAAAAGGCGTACAGTCAGCAACTAACTGAATGGTCCAAGAGGTGGAGGCAACTTGTCGAAAAAGGTCGGCAAATATTTCTTTCCGGTCTCAGAGCACCTGGTTAAATAAACTAGTTAGCTTTTGTTTTATGCTAGTAAATATTTTTCATTTTCTTTACACTGATGTATGCAGTTCTTATTTACTATGTCTACATACTGTCCAGTGTTCATTTGCGTTGTAAATTTGCACCCATAATTTTGTCTCCAGGGATCAATAACATTCTTTAATTCATCCTCTGTTTTCTGCTGTTTTACTAAAAATGGGCTTTGTGTGGATGCGTGTGGTCTGCAGGGCCTCAGTATGGCTCTGTGGAGCGAGCCTGGCTGGCTATGATGACAGAGGCAGACAAAGTGAGCGAGCTTCATCAGGAGGTGAAGAATGGCCTGCTGAATGAAGATGTGGAGAAAGTGAAGAACTGGCAGAAAGATGCCTACCACAAACAGATGATGGGGGGCTTCAAGGAGGCCAAAGAGGCAGATGAAGGCTTCAAGAAAGCCCAGAAACCCTGGGCCAAGAAACTTAAGGAGGTATGCACAGGCATATTTTTGACAGAGGAAGACCCACAATTCATAATGTCTGACTGATATCATCCTGATGACAGAAGTAGAGTTATAACATTTGTTGATTAATGAATATCATTACAGTACATATTGGTAACACCATGCTTGTTTCCATGGATATGTTATATCTATGTACATGGTTACAACATCTTGCATGGTTATGTGATTTCTGTATTTCTGGTTATTGATGTCCATGGTAATTCTGAGACTGGTTATGGAAACTGATGTAGAATAACAATTGAAATGGAAGGAAGAACAAACTATTGAGCTGAAATCTGACATTTTAATATGCACAGATCCTCATGAAGTGTGGAGCTGCTATTAAAAACCAACTGAACTTTAAAAAATGTAGCCATCACTAATCCCTCCTCCATCATTGAAGGCCCACCTTTCTTTTGAAGTGATTGGTCACTACAGAAAAAAGTGTTTAGGGTAAATGTTAGTAAAATATTTCTTGTTTTAACAGTAATGAGGTGTATAAATATGCATTTTTTATACTTCCGATGTGCTCAACCAGCAAAACCACCCCTTGAAAGAAGTAAAATATTTGTGTTATGATGCATTCCAAATTAAGGAAGCCAATATTCTTTAAAGGGAGGTTTTTTAAGGGGAAGCCCAAAGTTCACAAAAATACATCTGCAGCATTTGGCTCTCCTGTTCCAAATGACTTACACTGTCCTCCTGTCACGGAGTAACTAACTGCAAAGGTAACTACTGAAGATCAGGATGATATATATCTATACATAATACTGATCCTCAGCAAAATTATTAACTCGATTACTGTATCATGATTACAATATAAGTCATTCTGGGAGAGAGGATCTACCAAATACCATAAAGGTAAAATCAGTTACCCCTTTCATAAAGAAAGAAACAGATCAGATTGATTCATCTAAACTGGAGTCAGGATAAATATAAAATCTCAATGCATAATGCTCTCTTAACATTTCATATTTCGTTTTTACAATGCATATTTGATGACATTAATTTAAATGTTATAAAGCTTTGGATGTCAAGCCAGCATCAATATATAGTACTGACAGGGAATTGTAAATTGTAACATAAGGTATATAGTTATAAAGTACATACATACATTAGTGGGCATTAGATATGTGTTAGATATGTTCACTCCTTTATAACTGCACTGTATGACTGTACACATGCATACAACTTCAGCAAAGTTTTGGTTTCTGTTATAGGTTATCTAAGACTGAGCTGCTCTTCTAAACACATTGTGTCTGTTGGGTTCCTGTGCCACTAGAGACCACTGTGATTGTCATTATGTTCATTGCTGGACATTCTGAAAGGTCAGTGTGAATCTGAATGCTGTGTGTTTGTGTGTGCACAGATGGAGACTGCTAAGAAGACTTACCACATGGCCTGCAAGGAGGAGAAGCTGGCGGCCTCGCGAGAGGCTAACGGCAAGGCTGAGGCGTCCGTCACCCCTGACCAGCAGAAAAAGCTCCATGAGAAAACAGAGAAGTGCAAACAGGATGTGCAGAAGGTGAGAGAGCTCAGAGAGAAGGAGGGGTGTGGGGATTGAGACATGAAGCAACCACAGCTCTTGCCTTGACTAAATCCCATTTGGGAGCCACTAGCAAAGACATCTTTCAGCTGGATCAGCCCAAAATTGCGCTGGTTGTACTGGGCATTAAAAAGTGTATTAAAAACTGCAAAATCTTTTTGAAATCTGAAAAATTGTGTTGTGAATAATTTATATAGTTTATGAAGTGGAGTTCATTGTGGTGTGTTTAATGAGAAGGAATGTTAATCTCTTCAGAGCTGGAGCTCAGAAAGAGCTTTGTTTGACTTAAAAAGTTTATGTATTGAGACATTTCTTTCTGATTTTATTACACATTGTACAAAGGACCAGGGCTTTGCTCTTTACAGCAATCTCATATTCTATCTTCATTATTCGTATCCGCATTAAGACATAGTCTAGAGTTCAACCAGGCATCCCCAATTCCAGGCCTAGAGTGCCGATGTTCAGCACAGTTTGGATTTACCTGTTAATTTTTTCTTCTATATGGGGTGTGTTTGAGGATGGGAACTGCCAAACTGTTCCGGACACCAACCTCCTGGTACAGAAATGTAAACCTCTGGTTTAACCCATCAGCAGTCCACCTATCCCTAGTCAGGGTTGTAGATTATGAGATGTGCAGTGGTTAATCCTCACTTGGGTAGATTAGAAATCTCCCCTATTTGTGGAAAACAGACAGATGAAGACCGGAGTATGTTTTTGACAAGCTATTGCACATTGCACTTAAACATCAAAGAGGTACGAATGAGATATGCTAGGTATCTGAAGAACCCATGGAAACGTATTACTCTGGGCAATTATTGCTTAACAAACAAAATTGTTTATTTATATTGCTGATATTTTATTGTTTGTTGTCTCACTATAAAACCATGATAATTCAAAGAGCAAAACCAACAAAATGATGATCCTGGACTCGTCAAGAAATCCAAATGAATAGCAGCCCATGCTAAAGCTAACACTAAGATATCTGTTTTGTTGCTGTGGATTCGACACAGGATTTATCAAAGATTTGAAAGGGCCAATTGAACACGTCGCCTGGCAGATAACTGCACTTTCACTGTGTCTCTAGAGGTTATGAATCATTTTGATGGGGAGGAAATTGTATCATGTAAAGTGTTAATATGTTTAAACTCAGGATGAATAGAGCTGTCTCCTTCTACTGAATAATTAAAGGCCCATTAGATCCTGCACACAGACCTTTTAGTCTTTAAAGCACACAGACATTTTGGTCTTTAAAAAAGCATCGATCAGTGCCTGAAAGAGGGATCACATGAAGTCACCAGGTACAATGATACGATGTGTGGAACAAGATCTGACAGCTCAGCTCAGCATTTAAACTGGAAATGTCCTTTATCCAAAAGCTGTAGCATTTCATATGCACCTTGCTATGTTATGTTGAAATAACTCAGGATGAGCCTACATGAAATTAGCAGTGTTAGCAGTGAGCTAGGTAGCTAGCCTTAGTGACAATTGTAATGTTGTACATTGTGATAGTTTTAATTTTAATGTCCATAATGATACCTTCTTAAACACTGACTATTATCAGAGTCAGAATCAGAGTCAAAACACAGACACATGATATGAACAATATAAAACATGAAGTCTAAATAAAACCTACATTTGGATCTTCTCTGTTTTAAAGAGAAAACAAGTAGATGCATCCTGCTTAAATTGAAGCATGGATAAGTCAGTTAACATCTGTGTGTGTGTGTGTGTGTGTGTGTGTGTGTGTGTTGTAGGCCAAGGAGAAGTACGAGAAATCTCTGGAGGAGTTGAGCAAGTGCCAGCCGCAATACATGGAATGCATGGAGCAGGTGTTTGACCAGTGCCAGCAGCACGAAGTAAAGAGACTGAACTTCCTCAAAGAGGCGTTGCTGGACATTAAACGCCATCTCAACCTCACCGAGAACCAAAGGTCAGTCTAGCCCTAATTTAATGCAGGAAGATTCATTTTCACTTAAAAAATGCACTGAGGGGCCTTCTCATTGATTGGACCCCAATCATTTTTAGTAATAAAGAAAAGTGACAACTGCAATAAATATTTCATTTTTAACTATTTTGATACAGAACAGTTGGCATTTAGGAATCATGTAAAAAAAATGACCAAAAATATGATGGTTTTAATTTTTCTACATAAACATTTTATTGCATTTTGTTTATTGTATGTTTTTCTGTACATTTTATATTTTGATGGCAATTTCAGGAAAAATGTACACTCCTTTTGTACTGAATCACAACATCTTACAAGCTTGTCTGTTTTATGTGTTCTGTGTTATTTCTTCAGCTATGCCACAGTGTACCGTGAACTTGAACGCTCCATTCTGGCTGTTAGCACACAGGAAGATCTGAAGTGGTTCAGCAACAACCACGGCCCCGGCATGCTTATGAACTGGCCCCAGTTTGAGGTACTTTTCCACCACCTGGGGTCTCCTAGTAGTATTCTCATAGCAGGTCGATTTCTGCTTCTTGGCCAGTTTTATTTTAGATAAACAAAATTAACAAAAAATCAAATTTTCTGTTGGGAACCGTACCATGAATAAATGTTTTTCTATTACATATAAAGCAACCCAAGCTGTAACTTTTTTGCTCAATGGCAGGGCCAAAAGCTGGCCGCAGCCAAGCTGACTGCATTTTGATAGTTTGAAATGTTGTCATCACAACATGGAAAGAGGTCATTATCAGCACAAATAAACAACAACAATGGATAAACAAACAAACACCTGGCAAGTCAACAAAGTATAGACAAATATAAAGCTATATTTGAGTGGGAATATATCTGGGTAAAGATAGTCTTCAATGCAAGTTAACTATGACGCTAACATTTTTATCCTTAATACTGTGTGAAATGCGATGATAGAAATGCTGAAGCATCATAAACACTGTTAGAGATACTCTTTAACCCTCTGGCCCTCCTCATTTTTGCAAATCTTTCAGCGTCCTCGTGGCCAAAAATGGCCAGAGGATGACCAGAGTGTTAAAATCAAAGCATGCTGCAAGACAGTTCCTGTATACCATTAAAGTCACTTCTTTCCTTCTTGAGTTTTAGAAAATATGTGTCAATTGCTCACAATTCATTGTTATATAAATAAAAGCAATTAACAATTATTTTAAATAATTTGATTATTTTATTTACTTATTTTATTTAAGTGGCCAATAGTGGCCAAACTCTATATGATTGTGCTGAATTTGAATATGAAAATGTGGAAAAAAACACTTCTTTTGCATTCATATATTCATAAATTAAATTACAGTACATTGCACTGCCATCTAATCGTGTAATAATATCTCAGGCTGCTGGTTCATTTAGCTTCTTTCTCTTGTTCAATAATCTGATATTATTAGGTTCAGATGATTATGTTATTATTGTGAACAGATCTATTTAGAAATGTAAAATATGTGTCCTACTCATCAAAATGCATCTGTAGATATTTTGATTTACATTTTAAGAATATTTAAGAACAGAAAAGTGAATAAAATGTGTTTTTAATGGCAATCCCTCTGTATTTGTTTTTAATAGAAATTGATGTTAACTTCTTTTTTACAGCATCATTATTTACCATTCTGAAATATATTCTGAATTTCTAACTTTTTTTTTTCATTTTTATTAATTGGGAAAGCTATATAAAATATGATTGTACAGTGATAATAAATATCCTGATGCAATGTTTTGCAAAAATGCTCACAGATACAGGCTGGGCTTTTTTCAATTCTTCAAGCAAAAATGAAATTCTTTGACACTGGGTGATGTCAGAGTTGTGACTCTTTCGTGCACTGTCTGCTCCTCTAAGGAATACAACCCTGATGCCACTAATGCTGTGGCCAAGCGGGAGAAGAAGAAGCCAGATGGAGTGGCTCCTGCTACACCAAGTACAGAACATGGAGGACAACCAGGAGACCGCGGCAGGTCGGAGAACTTTCTCTCACCTGACATTCTTTAGCACTGTTTACACATGCTGTTACACATGATATTCATCCATCAATCTTTTTGTCCATCCATCCATCCATCCATCAGCCATTCTTCCAATCATCCATACATCCATCCATACATACATTTATTCTTACATTCATCATCCATCCATCCATCCATCCATCAGTCTATATATACCTATTCACTTCAACCCAAAATAATTAAAAAGTTTGTGTAATGTCGTAATTAACACAGTTGAACCTGTTTCCTCTTTTTTCCTCCCTGCAGTGTGAGCAGCTATGATAAGAACCAGGCCTACTCTACAGAATGGTCAGATGATGAACAGCCCGCTGGATACTCAGGCAATGAAACCAATGGAGGCGCAAACTCATTCGAGGAAGACAACAGGGGAGGGGTGCGAGTGAGAGCGCTGTACGACTACGAAGGACAGGAACAGGACGAGCTGAGCTTCAAAGCAGGTATAATGAGTGGCCAAATCCACACTCTGGCATAACAATGAAAAGAACCACGTAAATCTTTTTTAATAAATCATTCATGTTTAATAAATCGGTAATGTTTGATAAATAAGTAATATTCAACAGATTTATAATGCATATGCATCTGCAGTACAAACTGATTGGAGAACAGTGCTATTACTGTTAAGACTAATGAGACAGAAAACATAGCTGAGATATGTATTTAAAATCACAGTTAATTTCTAGAGACATACACATTTGCCGTGTAAAACACTGTAAAACATCTGTACTGGACTAGGGGCTACTGACTCAAAATCCTGGCCAGAGCACAGTATAATGAGTGGTTTCTGTAGAAGGGTTGAATCATAGTGATAACAGGGTAAGCTACAAAACAAAGAGCTGCTAGAACTCAGGAAGCTGAGATTGTTGTGGTTGTACTTCAGGCAGCAGATGGTGTAATTGGTTCCTGGACACCTGCTGACCAAAGGCTCTCAGAAATTCGAATGTGAAAAAAAGCTAATGAGGACCACTTAGTTTTTAGTTATTAAGCGATAATCTCCATAAAACATCCCATTTTTCACGTCTCTTGTCCTTCTTCAGGCACATAAAGTAGGCACTCTCAGACCATTTGAATTCAAAGTGCTCCATTATGTATTGTCCAAACCAACACAAAATAAAACTGGTATGAGAACCAGACTTCAAAACTGAGGTTTCAATTATTCATAGAAAACAGGATTAAACAAAAGCTACGGTGATGACTGACCTACAACTATACTCTAAACACGACCCCTTTAACTATCCAAAACATAAAACCCAACCACCAATAACAAAACACAGTTACATAATACAAATCAAACCCAGCTGTAGCTAATAAACTACAAAGCTCATACCCTCCATAATAAAAGCCCCAATCTCACTCCAAACAAAACACAGAAAACCATTACTGTTTAATGTGAAACAGAAGATACCTTTATTAAACATTATTATTTTGAATAGAGACATTCTGAGACTCCATAAACTAATGACCAGTTTAATTTTTCCTGGCCTCCACAGGAGATGAACTGACGAAGACTGAGGATGAAGACGACCAGGGCTGGTGTAGGGGACGTCTGGACAGCGGCCGAACGGGCTTATACCCAGCCAATTACGTAGAGGAAATCTAATCTCGAGGAGGACACACCATTGGAGCTCCAGCTCCAGCTGTCTGACCTTACAGCCCGGCGCAGAGCCAGAGACTTTTAAGAGCAACACATATACTTTGCCCAACAAATGCGCTAAGCAGTCTTGTCTAAAAACAAAAAAAGTCTTAGTAACCTTCGAAATATATATTTACACAGTATATAGGCCTCTGGTCTGTAAGGGAGGGAAGACCGTATATGGAGAAACATTTATTATAGTATATTTACAATACACACATATGCACATGCACACACACAGATACACACAAACATACACACACATCTATTAAAGACCCAACCATATGCAAGTGCAGGGATACATTTTTGACATTTTTGTGGAGGTGTGTCTGATATGAATTCTGTGCAGCTTACGTATGTTTGCATAGGAGATCGCTCATATCAATACATCATCCAAATGAACACGCATGTGGCCCGGATGAGGCCATTCAGATGCATTGTGTTTATTTGAGGTAAATCTTTATGTAGCAGAGTCGATGTGCATTACACGTCCATTGGTCTTGCGATGGTAACTGTTGAGAAAACAGGGAAAAAAAAGACCCGCAATGTGCACCCCATCCCCATCCTCTTTCCCACCATCCTTCCCTCCTTTTTCTGTCCATCCAGTGTGTGACATGTTAGGTGTCGTTCTCTTTGGTGTTGGTGTCCTTTATGCATAGCAGCATGTGCTATGTGACATGCAGCCCCTGGATTTCCTCAGGCCATGTTATACTGGATGCAATGCTCACAGTGGCCACCGCCTCAGAGGGGGGCAGTGTGGGGCAGCTGGATCTCAGCCCTAAAGCACGTCAACCTCAAAACCAGGAAGAGGAGAAAACTGACAATATCTGTCCGTTTTTATCTCCCCTGCATCATCATCATCATCATTATCACTCCATTTGTTCTGACATGAGCAAGCGTGCGCTTCCTTGTGCTTTCTGCGTGCCGAGAGGACTGCTCAGAGACTGTTTATCCAGAGCCTCCGAGGAAGGTTCTGTAACCACATCTCTCATCATTTGCACCTGGAACCTTGAAAGGGCCCTGGGGTTTTATTTTTGTGTGTGTGTGTGTGACATTAACACATTATTTCATTCATTTATTCATTCATTCATTCATTCATTTGTTCATTCATTCATTCATTCATTCATTCATTCATTTGTTCATTCATTTATTCATTCATTCATTCATTCATGCTCATTTTTCCAAGTATTGTTGATATGAATGTAGTTCTTTCTGAAGTTGTTTACGGTTTCCTGTGCGTAAAAGAGCTACTTGTCTGGCAATATCCATGCATATCCTGCATAATGCGCCGTACATTTACTCCAAAATGTATTCGCTTCGAGAGATATTGCTCTGCTGCTTAACGCTGACTCACTGTATGAATTGATAATGCTGAATATCCTGGTCAGTGGCGTGTATACGGTGAACACTTGTGTTACCTTGTCTGGTAAAAGTGCACCCTTTCATATGACACATCTAATATCAGAACCTATGCTATCTTCAACACATCACTGAACCCACTCTTCAAACCAATAAGCAGACATGCTAGAGAGCAGTGCTGAATCTTTAAAACCAGAACTACTTGTCCTGAAGGCCAGAAACATACTGCTAGAATGTGGACGTAAATGACAAGCACTTTGCAAACATACAGAACTTCTGTTTAAGCACACCACAGGAAGGTGAGACACTCTGAACTCAATGTTGGAACCGTTTTTGTGTCAGTTTCAGACACAAATGGGCTGTGTGGATGGTAGAAATGCTAAATGTGCTTTTCTGTAAATGCTTTAAAATTTGCAAAATGTAGAAGATCAAAAATCGGTTGGAGATATTATTGATGTGGCTGATTAAATGCTAGTTTATAGAGGAAGTCTCCTGAGATAAGAATGTCTGTAATCCATTGATTGAGCAGCTTAGTTTTCCTCTGTCTTTACAAGCAAGTTTGCATTTGGGGGTCCATGTGAGCCATAAAGATTGTTTACCATGTTAAAACTCTACCACCAGAAGGCATGAAGCAGAATATGCTATGATGCATCTGCACCTTGTGTGCACAATCCGTTAGTGATTTACAAATTCCATTTTCTCAGCCAGAGTGGAATTACACCACTGGTGAATGTTTTGGTTGGAGAGAACTTCATTTTGAACAACACAATCTCTTCATGACTGAACTTTCAGTTTCTTTTTTGTGGATAACACTGTTATTTCAGTTAATCCCAGTGCAAGCAGTGGCAGTTTGTGTAATGAGCTGTAAGACAGAATCTCCCTACTGCATATTTAGGTCTTAAATTGATGACTCCAGCACCCAATCTGTGCATAAAATGCCTCACAAAGAGCCATTTGCGACCTTTAACTTGACGTTTAATGCACTTTTCAGGTGTTGAAGCCAAAGTTTCATTACTGAGATAAGGAATAGGAAGTCTTAGTACCCTGAATGCTAAATTCAGAGGCAGGAGTGTTTATTGTGGTCCCATAAAAACCATGGCGACATCTTGGCTTTCTGTACTTAAGGGGGTTACGGAGGAAAAATCAGAGCACTTGAATGAAGGATCTCATATTATTCCAACAAACACAACATTGTGGACAGTAGTGTGTGCACTGCCTTACTTGCTTTAATATATACTGTGTATGTTTATACCGACAAACTAGTTTTACCAGAGAAAACTTCTGGTCTGCCACTAGTGGTACAAGGTAACTTGGCCAGGCTTTGTTGTACATATAGCACCGCCTTGCTACAGCAAAATGTCACTGCGCTGTGTGAAAATGTTCAACATAATATGGGAATCTGTGTTTGCTTAGCCTGAAGCATTGCCATTTGCATCCTTGCATGAAGTATGTTTCTGGCCTAACAGTGCGCACAATATCCGGTTCCTTATCACAGTAGGAGCACGTGATTAAACGCAGTGATAACAGTGATCAGAGGATGCTACCAGGTGTAGAAAAAAGAGAGAGAGATTTGAAGAACCTGCATCCACTGTTTGTTCCACTGTAGTTAGAAATAGCCACGTGTCTGGACACAGAGGAGAAACTCACCACCAGCTTTTACGTGATTTGTATTATAATATAAGCTGACCAGCCTAGCAAAAATGAACATGTCCAGTAGTGGTCTGCACACAAAAACATCCACAGAGGAGCACCATGTGAAACAGGGGATTGATGTGTTGGGGAATAATATCAAAACATCATCATTATATCCAGTGTGTATGAGTTGTGTCAATGTATAGAAAATGAAAATAAAACAAAACAAAACAAAAAAAGGTGAAAAAAAGGCAACACCAAAACAATAAGTAGTGTCAAACCTGTAAATGTTTAAATGACAAAAAAAAACGAAGATGAAGAAAATCTTAAGCAACGTTATGCTCTATAGGAACCATATTGTGTTAAATTCATTTCGATTGCAACAGAACTGTCTATGTACCATACCTGTATAAATGCGTGTGGTCCACGCCGTCCTATTTGTATATGATGATGTAATTTAAAGATTATATTCTATTGTAACTGTACAACTGTGTTGAGTAGAGACAAAAACCTAACTAAGTTGAGACAATAACGAACCGTGTACATGTAAATGCTTTTTTTTCCTCTTTTTTTTTTAAAGGTCGATATGCATACGAAGGGGGCTTCTGTTGTGAAAATTACTTTAGCAGTCTAGAGGATGTATGTATGTTAATAGTTAGTGATGTAATTTGAACTTCTTACTGGTGTAGTGCCTGTTTATCTTAATATAACATGAAGTTCATTTAAATATGCATAAAGATGAAGCTGAAAAACAAAAATGAGGACGGTGGTGGTTCGGTTAGCGCCGGAAAAAAACCTGAATTTACGTTGTTGTGCTGATGTCAATATTGCAATATTAGTTTGGATGAAGAAAACAAGTTTGTTGAGAAAAGTAAAGCGTGTGCTCTGGTTTGTTCATGGGAATAGTCACACTCTTAAAGCTGATTTGCGATTGATTAGTATTACCAGTCATGTTGTTTATAAAAGATTGGACTGGCTGATTTAAAGTTCCTCTAAATTGTCCCATGTAGGTGAAAGACCATAACCTGGATGTCAATTGCCTGAATGTTCATGGACATTCATAACCTGAATACTCGTATAAACGACGTTTATAACTAGAATGTTCATGCACATAGAAGGAGCTTAAACCTGGACATTCATAAAATGGATGCTTATAGAATGAACACCCATAGCTTGGACATTTGTAGAATGGACATTTATAGGCTGGACTTTCCTAGAATTAACATTCAAAGCATGGATATTCACAGCTTGGATGTTTCATGTAATAGACATTCATAGAAAATCATAGCCTGGCCATTCATAGAATGAATATTCATAGCCTGGACATTTATAGCCTGGGTGTTTATTGCCTGGATTTTCATAGAATATCATAGACGGGACGTTAATAGTCTGGTTGTTCATGGCCTGGACATTCATAAAATGGATGTTTATAGTCTTTACATTGAAAGCCTAGCCATTATTAGCCTAATGTTCATACAATCATAGAAAAACCATAGTCTTGTTTATTGGGCACAAATGCCACGCAGCAAGACTTTCAAATTATTTAGTTTCTTCCTTTTTCTGGTCAGGCCGTCACTTCACCAGAACAATATAGATCAGTCCTGTGATGAATTATGGCAACAGGAACTTTCTGCATTGTTTTTATAGTTCATAGCAGTTTTTGTTATACTGTCATACTGGATTGTAGCTCCTCCCAAAATCAAACTAGTCCAGCACCAACAGGGCCACTGATTAATTAGCTTGACCCATACTGTATTTATTGTGGCTGATAGAAAATGTGCCGGTTAGTCTTGTGAATAATTTTTTTGCTGATTTACTGAAGCAAAAATGAAGGCCTGAGCCTTCTATAAACTAGCAAACTATAAACTCCAAATGTGTTTTGAAATAATATTTGGAAGTTAACGTGCATATCGGGGGTACAAAATCACATTAAAGAGGGTGTGGGGAGAAGGTTATGCTGTGCAAACACTCAAATGGCCAACATGTTGTTTTTATCCCCTTAAGGGGAAACCCTATTGTCTGTACTGGCAGGTGAGCAAAAGTCTTTTAATGGTAAATCAGAGAAGAACCAGAGTTCGTCTTTTAAATGATGTGATGAATCATGTAATATGAGCAGGACAGTTTAACCTTTAGAGCTCAGAGTATATAAGTAAAATCTTAATTTAACAAATAAATACAGTCTAAAACCAGTTTTTGCTCTCCTGTATGTTTACCATTTGCTTGTCTTTTGCTCGGCATGTCACAGCTCAACCCCCTCCCTCTACGGGAATCATCAGAGATCTAGTGTTCTTTCTGTTTGTTTCTAAGACCTAATGTAAAAGAAAGTAGTAGTTATTATTATTATTATTTAATGTATTTTAAATGACAACAAACATAGAAACAGGGCGCCGCCGGGGGGGAAAGGGTAGAACGATTCTAGGGGCCCAGCACTGACGTGGGGCCCTGTTAGGGGCTAGTAATATTAGCTTAATAATAATGTTGGCCAAAATTCTAATCTTTCATTGGGCCCAAGATTTCTGGCAGCGTCCCTGCATAGAAACACCAGAGAATGATCAATATGACATCTGACACCTCGAGCACCAATACAAACCGGGGAACTAACATACAAAGAGTTGTTTGCCCTATGCAGTGTTGTGCATGAACTAGTTCAAAAGAACGCGTTCATTGAACACGTTCATATTTCAGTGAACTTTGAAC